>JAQGCS010002238.1:0-10750 GCA_034702105.1 Fuscozetes fuscipes
CAAAGCCCAAAACCAGCCCATACCCATATGGGTCTGGGGACCCATGGGCCATGGGTACCCATCTTTGACCACTACTTGGAAGTCTAGTTTCTAAAAATTAGGCCGACCTTGTTAAAATTAAATTCTAAAGATTCCTGGAATTTATTGCAAAAAGTTAATATGTTACTAACATCTAAAACGTCAAAGCTTTTAGCTTGATGAAATCAGATTCTATTGAAGTTTGACGATTCAAAATTCAATAAATGAAGCAGAAGTTTGATATTCTGGCAAATGATCGTTTTAGTTTTATAAAGTTCAAATTTAAAGCCATCTGCGCCCAAAACTTCTCTTTTATATTCAATAAAGAAATTTGTCTTCATTTTAATGGTCTGTAATATAAAGAATTTTATGACTTCTTTATTGGAAGCCTTTATACAGTATATGAGTCAAATCTAATCAGAAATATGGTCTCAGTTTCAAAAAATTTGAATAAAATGTCGATATGTTTACAAAGTATTGACGGAGAAGTGCTGTGCAAACGCTTCAAATAATTAAATTAGAGTTTCCACTAATTTTTAAATTCAATTAAAAATTAAATTCATTTTAATTCAATCCTTCGTTTATTTAATGATTTATTTATTCAAATGAAGGCATCACTGATATGAAAGTAAATTCAACATTTTATTCACCAAATATAGTCAAGGAAACACTATTAAATTTGTACATGTTTCTTTTTAATCAATAGATTTTATGATAAGAATATTCTGGTTATGTTAAAGTTTATTTTATCAGTATAGAAAAACATATTTGTTGCTTTTATTTTAAAAAAGATTAAATTATAATTTAAAAGATAATACTCATTACTATAGTTGATCCCTCGTACTACAAACTAGCACATCTCTGCGCATCTCAGTTTTCAATTCAATTAAAAGTAAAATAGTTCCAATATTTATGATCAGTGGATGAGAAAGTGTACCAATGGAAAAACCTGTGCTCAGTATAGAGAAAAAGAGAGAGAGAGAGAGAGAGAGAGAGAGAGAGAGCGAGAGAGAGAGAGAGAGAGAGAGAGAGAGAGAGAATGGTATAAATATTTAGTGAATAAAAAGGTCTTTAGATTTGCTAAATCGGATCTGTATTCGTATTGAATGTAAATAATAGAGCGATATTTTTAAGAGTAAAATTGGAGCAAAAATTATCCATTAAGTCTCTAATACTGTCTAATATTTATGTATATAACGGATATATAAAATATTTGGCGCAATAAAACACAATAAAATATATTAAAAAATAATCAGTTTTTGGATTCCGTGACTTTGTTTTCACGGCATCTGAAGATAAGAAACGCGATTCCAGTTTAGAGACCAATGCTTTCATAACTGAGTCATTCATTATTAATGTATCAGATTTTCGATTCGTTACAATCATATCATTTGTCAATAAAAGAGCGAATCTCTTAATGAAAAATCAATAATTGTTTTCATCATTCAAGTGAACCACAGAATCATTTTTAACATAAATTTAAAAAAATTCAAAATTCGTATTTTTCGCAAACATTTAATTAAAGACTAACTTTTAGAGAGTTTTCAAATGAAAAACAAAGGATATAAAAATGGTTATGAAATGTGATAAATGAGTGGTGAAAACAACGCCCTTTTGTCGCAAATTTCGGTGAATTGCGACTAAATAATGGCTTTCATTCGACAAATTGATTGAATCTATTTTATAAAATGTTTAATAATTGACATCTCTGTGATAATTAAAGTGTCAAACGCACCGATTACTCTCTTCTCGATATAAGAATAAGCGATCAATTTTTTACACATATTCTTTGGGGACTAAAAGACTGATAAATCTTTTTCAAAGAAAACTTTAGTCTTTCAAATCGTGAGTTTTGTTATCCTTTTTGGAGACATTCCTTAGAAAAATAAGATTTCAAGGAATGGCACAAATGGGACACAAATAGGACACAAATAGGACAATAAAATCCTTATAAATTGACGACAATTTTCTAAATTTCTAATTTGTTTCGTATGTCTCTCTTCTATCAATTTAATCAATTTTTAAAGTTTGCGATACTATTGTCTGAAAGTATGTCTTACTTTTGAAAAGTTGAGAATTGGTTTTTGAAAAATTTATTTTCGAGAAAAATCAAAATCAATTAAATGAACCAAACTTTTAGTCATTAATCTTAAAGTTTAGATCAAAAGCTTAATATTTGAAACGAATCTCAGTTCGTAATTAAAAATTGATTGATTAGATTCTTGTTAAAAAATCAAAGAAAACCATGCAATGACAGGATTATGAGCTGTACAAAAATCACATGTAAAATCAACAAAGATCATTTGTTCTGTGAAGAATCGATCTATTTGCCTTGGTCTATCAATTTTGCTTTGCGTCTAATCTTATCAAAACAAAGTTATTCTGGTAATAATCCTTTGCTGACTTTAGAGAAATACTAGGACTGATGATCAGTGACGGTCTTTGCTGTGGATGTAAATTCTGAGCTCAAATATGTCGATGTGTTTAAGATTCTTATATACGATATACACAAACAAAGGCATAACTTATGTAAACATTTGAGTAATGAAAGCGAATATTCTCTGAACTATAGAGCAGTTTATGATAAGAAAAGGTCACAAAAGACTGATTTATTGCAATGACTTTACGTTTTTCTTCTACTTTCACTTTATTTATATTTCTTTCTTCTCTGGAAATAAGCATTTATTTTATAGAGAAGTTAAAAAAGAGAACAAAATATATATAAAATAAAATAAAGTGAAAGACTGGAAACACTATTTGTAAATCATTGAATGGGACAAAAAGGGGACAAAAATGGCACAAAAATAAAACTAACGCTTCGATGACTTTCACTCATTGGTTCGTTCGCTTCCGAATCCATTAGTTTTCTCTTAAAAGTAATCGACGAATAACTCCAACCATTTCTCAAATTGTGATTTCATTTATTTCTATTCTCTCTCTCAATTTTGGAAAACAAACTGGAATTTTATATCGAAATCAAATTCATTTAAAGCCCCGGAATTTTTTAGTTCTGTTTGATGTCATTGTGTTTGAACTCAATTTTTAATTTGAATTCTTTTGTTGTTTCACTCGACTCGTCTAATAAATTGGATTTTCAGCTCATTTTTCGATATTTCATTTCTAGTTTACAAATACCAGGGCTTAAGAATTGAATAAAAGAAATTTTGTCTCCAAGTAATTTTAAACCATAATGCATCCGAATTATAAAATTGAATGAAACAGACTTAATCATGTCATATTGACGAGTTTCGAAGTTTATTCGATTCAAATATCTGCTAGGAGAAATATATAGTTATTGTGATGACTCTAAACATCAAAGATTCTAACCCTATTGAGTGTGATGCATTTGGATAGAAAAAGATATTAAACAAACTTCATTGAGATTTGTCTCACACTCGTCACAAATCCCATTCACTTTTGATGACCGGAAGGGATACTCAGAAGTTCACTGAGGAAAGCACTTCATATATGGCTCTGAAAGGCTCGGATCAGAATCAATGATGAATCCATTTTTAGATTAGTTTCTCGACTCGTAAACTATCGGCCAATGAAATCAAAAAATGTTACACAGACTGAGAGTGCACTTGAGATACAAAGTCATAAGATGCATGCTAAAACTATTATTTGGTCAATTTTGCAATACTGTCAATCGGATCGGAATAACGTTTCACAGCACTAATCCCTGTTCTCTCGGAGGGAATTTTAGAGTTGAAGCTGATTCCGGTCCGAAGCAAATATATATTAGAACTTTTATCGATAATATGGGTCGCAATGACCTTATGATCTGTAAACTGTAAGCCAACCCATTTTGGGACACACATACATCACATCCATCATCCGGTCTTAAATACGCAGACATTTGAAGCTATAGTTGGATCTATTTTTTCTTCGGTTTGTCCACTAAAGGCTGTGCGAAGGAACTGATACTAAACCAAATGATTGACAGATCAAATCTTTATGATTAAGCTCTGAATGAAACAAACTTTTCTTTTTATGAGAATATATTGTATTTTGCGACCAGTTTTTGATCTGATTTTGGGTTTTTATCGATTGTAGTATTGCTTCGAAAGTGAATGCAGTGGTCGACACATAACACAAAAACTGCTGAATTGCCGCAAAAATCTAACCGTCTTTGATATCATTTAATTTGATTAAATTTTGACCATGCTTAATGCAACCATTTAAAAAAAATAAAACCTTAACTCAGATTGATTGCTACGAAATGTGCCGGACATCCAACCGATTAAATTTCTACACAAACCTATTGAAAGAAAAATAGTTTAATTAGAATTAAATGAAAACTTGTGTTAATTAAACAATGATTTCAATTAAATTTTCGCAAACATTCGGAATTATATAAAGATTAGCAAGCACAGTTATTTAATTAAAAACTCATGCCCTGAAGACCATAGCTATATGGTCTAAGTGGGTATCACCTGTGGGAATGGTTGTCACAAACAGGTAAGACTTTTCCCCATTCCAGATATTGCGCTTAAACCTGGTGCTTTACAAATTAAAAGCAGTTCTCTCTCTCTCTCTCTCTCACACACACACACACACACACACACACACACACACACACACACACACACACACACACACACACTCACTCACTCAATCACTTTCTCTCTCCAAACACATCGCCTGAATTTTCATTTAATAAGTAGTTGAATCGATGAAAAGTGATGGACAATACCCTTGCAATGAATGTTATTCAAAATTTATTGCATTTAAATGACGTTTATTTGTGAAAATATAATTCTTCGACATTTGTATGTTTGGTCTGCAATCTATTGATGAAGTATTCGGAGCAACAGATAAAGAGTAAGGAATGTATGATAAGAGTCTATTTTAATATTATATTACATTATTATTATTGATGTTTCGCTCATTAACTCGGATAATATGATATAAAGTTTGACATCTAATAAAAGAATGCAATCCCAGAAAATTGCCATTCATTTCGAACAGACTAAAGGACTGGTACTGCATAGCAAAAGGAACTGGTGTTAGACAACTGACAGTAAAAGCCGTGTAATGTAAGGCATTGGCATTTGTTGTATGCCTATCGTAGAGCAGATTCAGTGCTAAATAAAAAGAGCAGAAGAAAGTTTGTGTCACATTAACCAAATGATATATGCCTTCAGAAGGGAACAGACATGGAGTGAATGGCAATCGAATAATACGAATACCATTTGCAGACATTGCAGACGACATGCATTTGTCGCATAAATAAGTGATTCATTGCTAACTCATTCAATATACACATTCTTATTTAGATTTAGACTAGTTAACATATAAATAAAAGACCAGGCCCATTGCCCCTATCACATATTAGGCCATTGCATCCAAATATCAAATCCTTTTTATAATTTATTCAGTTGTTCGCCTTCAGGGACGCACACAATACGTGATCAGACATTTTTTCAATAAAGACGCTTAAAATGGCGGATGAGTTCTCCGGGGAAATTCCTTTCTACTCATTTGCAATCATGGTAGAACTTTGAGATGTAGAAAAAATATTGAGGAATTGTGTGCAGTCCTGTTGGCATCGAATAATGATACCAACAGATAGCAGTGGACGGTTTGGACGAGTAATTGAATGCCTGCAGTAAAAAGTGGTCAAATAATTCAGTTGTTTTCGACTAAAAATATGCGAAACGATTTTTGATGCGATTTCTTCACTACTATTATATCCAGACTTCAATAAAATTTCTTTTGATATTGAATTCAAATGAGAGAACAGAAGTTAATAATGACTTTCCATTTGACTTATATATCATACAACTTATCGAAAGAAAGAGAAAGTCTTCAGAAATATAAGTCATTTCAGAAGACAAACGTCTGATTTATGAATCAGAAGAAGCTTTGGCTCACATTATGTTATGGAAAGCCATCCCTTTCCGAATCAAAATTTTTTGTCTTTTTGTTCTTTTGGTGAACACAAAAGATAATTGAATGTCAAAAAACAAATCGAATTCAGAGCTGTCTTTCCTTTGCATGAATTGAGTCGTGAAAGGAGTCGAGTCATATATATTTTCAAAATAATAATAATTTGAACGAAACGTAATGACAATCCGATGAAGTGTTCACTTCTATTGTCTTCACGAATATCTCGAGTATTAATGTTTTCGATTGAATCCGAAAAGACATGTCCGCAATAGTGGACTGGTATCTCACTGGACAGTCCATTGTCATCGAACCAACTAATGAAGTGAAGCGATGATAGGAAGTGATGTGCTTTATGACAGTCACTTCATTCAATTATTACATTAATTTGATAGCACGGCCTCACATTTGCTCTAAGCTCATCCATTTATGGACAGCACTAATTCGGGTCATTTTAATCATCAGACATATTAAACATCAGACCGTAATTATGGTCTAAAAGTCTGTACAAAACATTAGATTCTATTATAATTTCACTCAAAATCATAATAATAATAATCGACTCATAAATTGTTGATTACTTTTTGGGTAATATTAGTGAAGAGCGAAGTCTTGCAATGAATTTGGTTAATGAACTGATAATCATAAATGAATTTATGAAATCATAATTATATCGCTTTTAAGGCACAGATTTACTCTTCTTTTGGATCGATTTCGAGTCTATTTTAGGACTAATATCCTTTTGTCGAACATTTATGTCAAAGAGGAAAACCTTTCAATTAACTAATGATTGTATAGAAATTTGGATGCTTTTCATCAGATCAATGATCGGTTCATTGGCTTCTTTTTGCCATTCATTGCCCGATAATAACATTATAATCATCTGTTAATAAAGATTTACTATAAATACAATACACGAATATATTTCAATAGATTGCTATAAATAGATATTTAGGGACCAAAACATAAGGAGACAAATATCCAATCCTTAACTAATGGTCGGAATGGCATTTGCGAAAAAACATAATCGAAATAAAAGCCCAAATATTTAATAGTAGTGATGATTCCTCTTCTATTCAATTCTTTTTTGGTACTTCAAATTCATTTGTTATGGAGGGGACTGACAATTGTCATTCGGATTACTCTTTGAGGTAATATTAATACAAATCTCTCCTTTGAAAACATATATTATTCTAATTGTTATTAATGTAAAGCCATTCAGAAGTCTTCATGACTTTGACTTTGAATACAATTCGGATGAAATTCTTTTGACAAAAAAAAGTTGCGAATTATTAATTGGAATTCAGATGAATTGCTTCTAATAATAGGCATTCATTTTATTTGTTAAGTAATTCAAAATAAGTAACATTTTTGCTCAAATTAATTCAAATTCATCTTATCTTTCATTTGCAGTTCAGTTAATGAATTTAAAAATCATATGAAAAAAACATTTGTGCGAAATATGAAATGCTTTGAAAAAAGTTATGGAATCAAATTCTTTTGACTTATATTAACTGAAGGGAAGAGAAAGTTATGTAATCACAGCATTAAAAGACTGTCAAAAGAATTGTGTGTTTTATTCCTTTCCTTTGAGTCTTTCATTTTTGTGAAGTACAACATAAGAGTGAAACAAATTTTTTAATACACACAACAACAGAGTGTCATTCAATTGAAGTTCAAAAAAGTGTACAAAAATATATAATATTTGTGACTGAGATATAAGAGTCTGAGACTTCAAAATTGGTTCTCTTCTGTGGTCCGCCTTATTGTCAAAATATTTCTGTTATTATTGAAGAAAATGGTTTTAAGGAAAGGATGTGAAATATATATGACTTATATATCAACAAATAGTTTTGCTTTTCTCTCTTTATTTAGAAACCAATGGAGAGAAAGGTTTGAAGAGAATGATAGGGAATGAGAGGGAAAGGCAGAGGAAATGAAAATTGTCTCCACATATAACCGATCGGTATATCAGACCATCAACTGATGGAAAACATGATCTCACAAATGGTTGCAAAAGATATTTGTATTGGTCTTTGATAACCAGTTTTACATTAATCGATAAGAGGCTCAGAATAACGAAATATCGATTGAAAATTATTCATTTGCCTCCAAACCTGTCTTATCTTAGATTTAATTTCTTATTTTATTTTAGCTTTTATTTGAATTTTCTCTTAAATCTATTGTCAAACACAGACTTCAATTGTATGGAAAAACAACAAATAAATAAAATTGATTTACTCTTAAAAAAAAGATTCAATCAAACGATTCCGTCTTATGCCGTCTCTGCAACTGATAGACAATCAAATGTATTCTTCATTTAATCGAAAATTAAAAAAATGCTTCCACTAGAAAATCTATTGAATTGCAAGGTATCAGAGATTTTGAGCAATACTTTATATGCAAGGATGCCCAAAGGGACCTCTTACCCCCTCTATAGTCGAAAAATTGTCATCCGATGAGTTTTGATCCTCCTCCTAGAGCTTTACCAAAGTTTAACATTATAAGTATACCCCCTAGAAATTTTCGGTCATCCACTGAGCTAGATCACTCTAGAGTAGTCGACCTTGGGCATCCCTGTTTATATATAAGTCTCTTTTAATTTTAAAGTGTTTTATATTCTGCATTCACCCCTAGAAAATTGAAAAGTTGGCTTTACTCTGTCAAGGATTTGAATATTTTTTGGGACACCCTAATGACGCGCGAAATTGAAATTGAGCAAAATTGAAAGATTATTCTAAGAATTCGTTGCATTTATGAATCCATCATAAATACTGATTCTATTCAATCAAATGCACATTAAATTCATTGAAAAAAGAAATCAAGTTTTAGTGCCGTTTGGCTCTAAATTTGGTTTAAGTGACACTAAATTACTCCAAAATATTCAAATGTAAGGAGAAATCGATTTTATTATTTATTTATGACAACAATAAATATCTATCAAATGAAGAATTAAACGAAACTGAATGCATCCAAATGTTATTGAATTCAATATATTGAACATAACAAGAAGGAAGAGAAGTGAACTCACAATCAAGTCTTGATCACACAGTCACTCAAATTAGTGAGTAGTAAGGGGAAAATCTTACTAAAATTTGACTGGTTAATTCGATTTTCAAAATTTCGTCAAAGTTTTATATCGATAAATAATAAAGTAATTAAATGTGATATTAAATGAGCTTAAGTCGAATTTTGTGTCTCAACCCATTCAATATTGTGATCTATTTTTAATTGAAACATAATTTCACCTAGCTCAAAAACTAATGATTAACAGACTTCTTATTCAAGATTACTTCAAAAATGAGCAAGTTATAGGAAATAAAAATTCGGTTTCAAATAAAAACGAAGATGATTGTTAAATATAATACAGAATACATTTGATTACTCGTTTATTCAAGTTTATAAAACTGAAAATATTTTGTAAATCGAGTGATCTAGTCAAATTTTACAAAGATTCTGCTATCACTGCTCACTAATTTGAGTGACTGTATTATATTATGTGAACACTAAAGTTGTGAATACGATATGGAAAATAGAAATAAAACGCTGTAATGACCTCAAATAATCTATTATTAATGAGAGGAGAGTTCAAGTTGTGCTGTGCTCTCGAGCCAAAGCTCTAATTTAGAGAAATGCATCAAATATTAACTCTAAGTTCTCATACAATAATCAAAATGAAGAGTAATTTACTCATTATTTTCAGCAGAAAAAGTAGAGATAACTAAATAAATGAATGAATAGATAAGATTTCGCTCTAATTTAATCATTTTCATCTTGTTTTTGATTCAATTGAATCAAATTGAAGCTCAGAATAGTTGAAAAGAATTCCAGTATTTTTCCTGAAAAATGAGTTCAAAATAAGTAATGAATTATTGAAATGAATGCAAAGTTGTATTGAAATTATGAGTTTAATCGCAAAGAAATGCTGACAAATATGTTTGGTATGAAAAATGATGGATAATATTCTAAATGCTAATAACTGGCAATATATTCGAGCAAGAGCAACAATAATAAGAGCATATATGCGAAGATCAGTCGAATAGTAAGGATGCCTTCCGGCCACTCCTTATTGTGTGGATGCAGTAGTTTTTTCTCATCACTACTCTTATTTTGGATGAAAATTATTGGAACAGATTTAAAGATATTTCTATTGAAGAAAATGTTGATTCGGGCCAATGCTTGCAATACTAAGGAATACATAATATATGATGGCTTCAGAAGACCGAGTAATACAACAGAAAAATCTTTTGGTTTCTAAAAATAGTAACAGCGCTGCCATCAAAACACTGGTGGCTACGCATGTCTTCTTCATCCAAAAACATCAGATATCGGGTAAGCCTCTGATGCCGAGCAGAAAATATTAGTCCTTTAATACTATTTTACAGAACAGAGCGAGTATTGAAAATCTTAAGCACAACACTGAACAGCACTAATATTATGGCATATATTTATCACACAATTCATATCTGAAAAGAATGAAATTTTTTGTTGAATACATTTTTTCATTCTTGGCATCAATTTTATTGTTTTGCAATACATTCAGTGCTAATGTTTTGGTTACTTTCAAAACATAATTAATTACTTCCATTGTATTCACTTTTATTATATTCATGAGAATAAAATCAATTCTTATCTAAAAATTGCCAAAAATGTTCCAGCTAATCAGCAATTTATATACAAACACCAACTTCTTATTTTCTTTAAAGTGTTCGAGAATATTGTTTTTTCATAACATTTACTCCATTACTGTATTTAATTGTATGACAAAAATAAAGTAAGAGTTATGGACACCGAAAGAGAGAGAGAGAGAGAGAGAGAGAGAGAGAGAGAGAGAGAGAGAGAG
>JAQGCS010002239.1:0-10748 GCA_034702105.1 Fuscozetes fuscipes
AGTATTGACAAAAAGGCAGTCCTTTTTGCATGCTCTAGTCAAAAATTTGTGATCTGCTCTTACGGTGCAATTCATATAATGTTGAATATAAAGTTGGGCTCCTTTTCGATATCAAACAGATGTTGATAAATAAAATTAAATGTTCAAATAATTTTTGTTTATTTGATTAGGTTTGTTTTAAATTCGAAACAGTGACATTAAAATACAAACACTTATTCGGATTAATTTAGAGAAAATAGGCTCTAGTTATTCACTACATCTATGAAGTGGAATGTAGTATATAGTTTTGTGCGTTACCCCACTCACCCGCCCCCCGCTTGTGAGGATTTGGGCATATTGGGTGAATAAAGAGGAGCAAATTAATTTTGGCTATAGATGTAGTGCTTTCAGGTTTGATCCTAACCCTTGTTTTTGAATATAATTATTAGAGCAATGAAAGGTAATTTTTTATATCAATTTAAGGACAAAGTTATACATGTATACATGTTTCTATTCCTGACAGTTAATGGGTCAGGTCCACAGTAGAATTGTGATGAACAATTCAGAGATCCTCGATTCCATGCTGGAGCAGGCAGGCTGACAAGAGTATCTTCCCGATTGTACAAGTGAAGAGTAACTCTACTAGTTTCATTGGTTTTCTGGTAGAGATAACAAAATTTAGGCACTTGGAATTCCTCTCCATTATGATCAAGTATCGTTTCAACTGATATTACTTTCAAACAATAATAATCAAAAGCTTTGAATGTTTGACCCACTTGGTAAAGATCATTGCAATCACCTTGGTGCAATACTAAACAAAAACACATAATTAAAGCCACAAATGTCTTCATACTTGGTTCTATTGAAAGAGAAAAGTTAGTTCTTCAATTTTTGACTTTTAAATGAACTAATACATGTATTTTGTTATAATACAGAGTTTGTATTTTTAAATGTTAGCAAAATAATTATCTTATCTTTCTAAAATATAAATAATAGATCTACTAAAATTACTTCTTTCATTTGTTTTACTTGTGATTATTTTATCAAGTTAATCCTCAATAACAAATTGATAAAATCATTATATGGTAGACCTGTCTCATTTCATTAAATTGTGCCTATTGGAGGAAATATAAGTCATCCAAAATGATTAAAAAGTTGCTGCGTGAAACATGGCCATTTTGCCAAGTTTAATTTAGGTGTACAAGCTTTTTAAAATTATTAAGAATTATAAAAATTATTATTTAAATGGTGTTATGGTCGTATTAATAGTTTCCTAGAAAACTTCCTGCATATACTAGTTTAATAAGTTATACATTATTTATCTTGATCACCAAATAAATTTTATATAATCTTATTGATGTTGCATGTAAACTTAAAACGACCATAGTGCAAGTTACAAGTTAATGTTTATTCATTAAAACCATTTTTGTCTCAGCTTTGTTTATTCTACAAGGTTTGTATATTATTTACTTTTAAATAGTTTAAACAGTTGCTATCTATGTCAAATCATAAGGAGCCAGGATAATTGTCTACATTTTAAATGACCTTAGCAATAAATAAACAAACATATTTATAGATGGAGTGATTTTTGAATAAAATTTTACTTTATCTCGAATTCTGGTCTTTGGAACAGAGAGTGTTTGTATGCGTCGCACAGCATATGAACAAAAGCCTAACCTTTCGATTGTCTTATCAAACATTTCAAAGTAATTCAAATCAAATACAAATATCACTTCGAGTTTAATGTATGTTCTTGGCACTCGAACAGCTATTTCAGTGAAAATATCCAGTATTTTGTACTTTTATTCAGTATTTGTTGAGTTCTGATGAAAAGGACCATAAACAATTTGAAATGGATAAGTGTTTTCCCTGTTTAAAATGGACTTCCCTGATGTTGACTATGGGCACAACAGTGCTGTGCATTGTTTTGGTCGGTTGGGCAGCGATTGAGAAGAAGGACAGCGAATCAACCCGGATGACAATGGGTGTGTTGGCCGGAATAGGATTACCCGTCTCATTGATAGGACTGTTGGCTACAATAGGACACAATTACTTTCTGTTTCTCATATACTATATGTATGTGTTTTTCCACTGCTTTTTCGGTATCACTATTGCCGTTAAAGATAAGAGCTATTGGTTTTATCCGACCCTCTCATGGATAATATGGGTGCCTTTGGGTATGTTCGCTGTGGAGTTGCGTGCTTTGAGAAGAAGGACCAAGCACATGCAACCTCTTTAGTTAACATGCATGCTTCTTAATAGTTAGTTGTCTTGAAATTTTATCTTGTATATTTTATTAATTTTACCCAGATTATTGTGACTTTAAAGAAACTTGAGCATATCATTTATGAACTTGATTAAATTTTTATTGTGAAACAATGTGTTTATTATTTATCAAAACAAATATACTAAGAATTGTGTTGCTAACAGTCGATACCAGGGATGGCCAAGGTCGACGGCTCTAGAGGGGGATCTAGGGGGTGATTTTTTGAATTTGTCGCCAAAAAAATTTGCCACAAAAAAAACAAAGGGGGACCAAGGTAAAATACAAGCGAAGGGTATACCTGTAATATTAAATTTTTCCAAAATTCTAGGGGGGATAATGTCAAATTTTCGACTATAGAGAGGGAATATTTCGTCAATCCCCCCTTTGGCCACCCCTGGTCGATACATAACTGGTAAGTGTTAGAATAAAGTAAACAAGCATGCTTGTCTCATAATGATCTCAAACCTTCCGTGTTTGTAACACACGACGCATACATTGTATCTTATCTTAAATTGGAAAGTGTTTACAAACTTGAACCTTTACCCTTACAGTTTCAATGTATAGATGAATGAAGGGCTTAAATATAAAGTGAAAAATTGGTAAAACTATGAAGGACAAATTTTAATTAGATTTTTGTGATTGTATTATTGGAATCTATGGTAGGAGTGTTGAAAGTGGGACAGTCGGAAAACATTGAAAATCCCTATTTAGAAAATCCCAACTTTATGAATTGAACTTGACAAAACTTAGGCAGAACTAAACTAAGCATGCAGATTAACTGCAGACCGGGGCAGTCAGCTTAAAATTTGAAAAATTTCTGTGATCAAACATTTTTTGTGGATGGAATTACATAATTAAATTCTGGGTCGATTTGGTGTATAAAACATCAAAAAAACAAAAATACATGCGGAGACAAAGATCTTGTGCACTCTTCACCCTGATGTACATTTATAAATAATAATCTATTTAGAGAGAAACATCTAGGTACGAAAGATTAAGTGTGATCGGTGTGTGAACTTGCCACTTTCCAGCCTCGAAGCGCTTACTCTACCACTCTATTAAATCATTATTTCCAAAATACACACCGGATATCTTATCTTTGAATAAAAGGAGGTATTTTCCGCTTCGTAAGCACATATGAACAAGGTCACATGAATTACATTTAAAACTTGAAAAAATGTTTGATTCAATTTATCTCTCAGTTAATTTGAAAACTAATTTTTGCATGATATTTAAACATTTTATGTGAGATATAATGACACGAAATAAATTAAACACAAATATAAACAGGGTTAGTTTTGAATTGTCTAATAAATTGAGAAGTTAAATGTTTAGATTTCCATTCGCCAATATTTAAAAGAATTATTAAGAATTAGTGCAATGGCCTAGTGTTCCTGGTCTTTTTCATAAGTATACGTAATTGTTCACCAAAAAGACACAAAGGCATCCATAAAATGAAACAAGTAGCTGGGTAAAACCATAATCTACCGTTTGTGATAGCGGTATGTATTCCGAAAAAGCCATTAAATCCAACATAGATGGGGAACACCATAAAAAATATGTAGTTATGTTTGAAAGCCCCGAAAGCGCCGGACATTGAGGCAAATACACCCAACCCAGCAAAGGTACCCATTGTGGCCCTTGTAGTTGTGCTGTCCTTTCTGTCGATTGCCGTAAAAGCGATCAGAGCAACGCACAGCACAAATGATAATAAACTGATTATTATCGAGGTCCATTTCATAATTATGAAACAACTATCTCTTCTTTGGGGGTGGTTCGCCATTTTCAATGTTTTTGAATTGATCTTGTTTTGTCACCGAACTTAACAAGTAATGAAACACTGAGTTCTCAAACAATTGTGTTTATGTCTGGAAATTAGAGAACATTTTATTTTTGCTAGTTTAATTAATGGATGTGCGATTAGAAAAATACTAATGGAGTGATGATAAGCACCTGTGGGTCTATTATTTGTGTGTTTCCATACAATTATTGATTATCAGTAGTTATGGATTTGAGATATCATGTGGGAGAAAAAAATGACATTTTTCTAATTAATTAATTTTTCTGATTAATTAAAAATGCCTTGGTATTTTTTTTAGTAAATTCAATAAAACTTCGATAAAACTCAAGGGTATTTTATCTATTCATTTAGTCGTGTATTGCAAACTTAAACTATTTTGACTTAAATTCCGCGCGATCTAGCAAAATTAAACCTTTCATAAAATTTATCTGTTTGTAAGCGACTCTAACTGATAAGCTCAAGGCGTTAAAGAAAATTATGGGATATAACAGGAAAATAATTGACAACAGAGGCGTCCAAATGATTGGCAAATAAAATAATTAATTGACTTATTGTTAAACATTTTATTGATTTTATAGCAATTTATCACTTTTTGGAACATTTTGTATAAAATTTTCAAAGAGAATAAAAATATTGAATAAATTATTAATCTCTTATACTTTATTGAATTGCCTTCAATTGAAATTAGGAATTGGTTGTGGAATAAATATCTTGTTCTTTTTTAAAATTTGAATTGTTTTAATTTTTGTGCACTTCTCAAAGATTTTGGACTTAAATTCGTCGAATTGTTTTCCATTTTTGAAAAATAATATAACGGTATGTAGTCGTGAGAGTCGGCTCAGAATATCTGACATTTGTGTCACTCCTTTTGCTGTTGTATGGAATTCGTCCCATATTTTGAAATCTTGGAGTTTCGGTAAATGAATGTCAATGTCGTTGAGTACAGTCTCAGAGAGAGAGATAGGGAATGAATAATAAGGGCGAAAATCAATAGTTAAATGAGTTAAATCGTTTGAAATTCCCTCGAATGCCGCGAAAGTAAAATATTCATTAATGTCTAAAATGCCTCCAATTCTTATGTGAAGTTTTAGTCGTTTTAGAGCTTTGAATGCTTTCAATGGTTTCAATAAATCGTTTATATTGTGGTTCGAAGAGAAACAAACCCCACATTCAATAGACTTTAATTTCAGGCAATTATTCGCCATTTGTTTCAAAGAATCGGCAAATATTTCTTTATTCAAAAATATCATCTTTGGGTCAATTCTACAGTGAATTAAATTCTTGAGATTTGAGACACTTTTTATGTGGTTATCCATAACCGCATATCCATAGCCTCGGCTGAAAAGCAAATCCAAATGTCGAAGGGCTTTAAGATTTTCAATGAATTTTAGTACTCTTTGATTATATATAGAGGCATTTAATTCCCTAGAGCAATTAATTACCAATCTCTTGAATTTATTAAAATCAATTGAAGTCATCAGTCGGCTCGAAAAATTGATTCCATTTAAATGAATTTCTTCGACATTTGGAAAATATCTCAAATGTTGTAAATTGCAATCAATTGCATCGAAGTATTTTAGAGTTGAACCAAACTTTAGCTGAAATTCTTGTAAATGTCTTAAGAAGTTGTCATTCAATGAGAGGCTTAAATGAATCAAATGATTGCAATGCTTTATAATCATTGGAATCAATAGATTGTTGTTGGTGCAATTTTGCAAACACCACATTTCAATTGATGTGATATTTGGACACTTCTTCAGCACTGATTCAATTGCATTGAGATTATCGTCACTCAGTTTAATACCTAACACTTCAATTGATTCTTTAAAATGATTCACAAAATGAGAGAATTTCAGTTCGTATTGTTTCTCAAAGACAGTCCTCTGGAACTGTTTGGACACACATTCGAGTCTGAGTTTGTCTTCGAGTGACAAATACTGGAGAATCTCTTCACACAAATCATCGCAAATGCGTTCACTAAATGAGTCGCTTCTGAAAGACATCTCGAAATCAATTAATCACTAAATTTAATAACAACCGACAAAATTGTAGATCAAAAGAGAATATCGATTAATATAATAACATCACAAATGTGTTCTGTAAACCATTCAATTGAAAAATGAATAAAACTTTAATAACTCAAATCCAATGCTGGGTTTCATAAAAGTTGAGAATGACTTTTGTTGAACAAACAGATCCTTCATTGCGTTTATTCGGTATAAAAGTTGTGAACTAATTGTACGAATAGTTTGCTTTGGTTTCACATAAAATATTAAATATAGAGATAATATAAAACTATTCTGTGTTGGGGTTCACAGTATTTGCATTAAATACACCCAAAGATTAAGATAAGGGTCAGTGCATATGATATCAGATATATATTGATAACATATTATACCATTTAACGTATTTAATGCAAATACTTTGAACCCCAAAACAGAATAGTTTAATATTATTTCCACTCACAGTTTACCTTTATCAAACTCAATTAACAAATAGTCAATATTTTTTCAATAATATTTAAACCATGATAGATATTTTAATATAAAGGTTTGAGGAAAAAATTATATTAATATTGATGAAAGTTTTTGACCTTATTTGTCATTTACCCTATGATTAAATCAAAGCTTAATATCCAACTTATCTGACCGTCTCTTATATTTTCTAAAGAACCGCTTGCCTTGAGATAATGAACATGTACATTAATTTGTGTTTATCTATAAGGTAACTTTATTATATAATTTTTATACCTTAATAAAATTTATTGACATTATGTTATTTACATTGTTAAAGATTATATTTTATTAACCAAAGAGTTACATGACTGATAAGCTTAGCAAATATAAGTGTTAAATTTTTGCGCCAGATTAAATCTCAGAAAAAATATTAAATAGCTTATTTGTTTGGTAAAAATAAGAATAATTTTTTTAATTAGTATTTTTAGCTTGAAAACATTTAATATCAAGTCGATTTTCAGAAAATAAATGTTACAGATTTCCAAATAATTAAAGGGTTTAAAAATTCTTAAATATTAGCAGACTCTTGAATCTACAGTTATCTAGCTTATTTTTAATTTAAAATTATACACAGTATGTAGTAAATTAATGTTCTAGTTTTAAATTCAACAAATAAGTTAAATATTGAACTTTACATCCCTAATACAAAATATTAGACATTTTATATACAAATTGAAATTAATTTTTTTATTACTCGCCAAATGATAAACTTTGATTGCTCATTTTATAAAATTATTTTTGAAGATATGAGATAAAGCCCAGAATACTTTCCATTTAAATTGTGAAAGGTCATATAATATGACAGCTAATTCTGAAGGAAAGTTGTGTTTTGCTTATTTACCAGCCCGGTATGTGTTTCTATTTTTAACATCTTGCGGTTTGTTCTTGGCATATGCCTATAAAGGATTTTTAAGCATTGCTATCGTGGCAATGGTCAAGCATGGTGATACCTCCCAAACCTTCGGCACTGAATGTCGAGGAGATTTAACTGGTACCAACTCTACTGATGGTGATTATGATTGGGATGATAATGAGCAAGTTACAGTACTTGGCAGCTTCTTTTATGGATACATTATTTTACAGTTGCCTGCTGGTATTTTAGCAGACAAGTATGGTGCCAAGTGGATATTTGGGGGCTCTATCTTAATAACGTCTATCCTTTCTCTGATTGGACCGCTGGCAGCTCAGTGGGGTTTTGTGCCATTCCTCATAACCAGAGTATTGCAAGGTTTGGCACAGGGAGTGGTAATTCCTTGCATGACCGCGATGATGTCACGTTGGACACCTATAATAGAAAGGAGCAGGGCCATATCTATCATTTACGCCGGATCTTCTCTTGGTTCAGTAGTGACTCTACCATTGACTGGTTACTTATGTCACAACAACTTTTTGGGAGGGTGGCCCTCAATCTTTTACGTATTAGGTTTGACTGGTTGCTTTTGGTTCATTTTGTGGTCAATTTTTGTGTTTAATACCCCTGAAAGTCATCCTTATATCTCTCAAAAAGAATATGATCTCATTGTGAAAGGACAAGGAAATGAGAAAACATCCATGGTTATTTGTTTACTTTAATTTCTATACAAGTTTATAATTTATATAAATTTTATAGAAAGTGAAAATACCTTGGAAATCAATTTTGACATCTTACCGAGTTTATGTGATGATAATCTCACAATTTGGTCAAAATTGGGGATTCCTTACAATCCTAACACTTTTACCGACATATTTCACCAAGATTCTTCATATGGATATTCAAACTGTAAGATTTAGTTGATTCGAAATAATTGCACCGAAAATGTTTTAATATTATTTTGTAGAATGGTGGTATCTCCAGTTTACCCTATTTATCCCAGGCACTTATATCGATTGTCGCCTCTTATATTAGCGATAAAATTAGAGAAAAGAATTTGATTCGTATAACAAATCTGAGAAAATTAAATAATTCTATTGGTATTGAATTTCTAAAATTATTTTTGATCTAGTTTAATTAATTGTTGTTCTATCAAAGCCTTCTTCGGACCTGCAATCTGCTTGCTAGGAGTGACTCTGTCCAAGTGTAATACTACTCTGAGCATTGTCTTATTTGTGACAGCGCTGGGTTTAAATGGCTTCAGCTATCCTGGCTTCTTTTCCAATTATGTAGATATGGCGCCCGATTTTTCAGCCATATTAATAGGAATTTGCAACTCACTGGGAAATACCATAGGCTTTATCGCACCGATAGTGGCAGCAAGCTTCTATTCTAGTGGAGTAAGTTCATATTTTAAATAAACAAGAATACATTCTTGAACTTTACTCATAGCAAACACTTGAGAACTGGTCGTACGTATTCTACACGTGTTCTGCCGTTTATTGTTTCTCTCAAATTATTCACTTATTGTTCTCGACATCAGAATTACAGACCTGGGGTATAAGTGAACCGATAAACACTCATAAACATATCGAATCACCGGGTAATAAACATGCTCCTAAAATTAACTTTTAATTTACCTGGTCAATTTCAGGAACTTTATAAACTTTATAGAATGAATAATGCTTAACACTTTTTATGTTAAAATGATTCAACTCTTTACTGAATATATAAATGTAAGTGATCAGGAATGTTATTCACCCATTTACAGGATGTGCGAACGCTTTGCACAACTCTTTCATCATTTAATGATTGACTCAATTCAATGAATATAAATAAATTCAATCATAAAATAAATCTAATTGTTTATCATTTTGAGAAAACCTTTAAATAAATCTTAAAAAGAATTCAAATTTTATTCGTTTTCTTATGAAATGAAATACAATTGTATTAAAGACAGAGGTGGCCAAGGGCATATCAACTGATTATTTCCCCTAGAGTCGAAAATTTGGCATGGCCCCTTTAATTTTTCCAAAATTTAACATAACATTTATACTCCCTAAATATTTTCAGTCTTCATCTGAGCTAGACCCCCTCTCTAGCTAGACACAATGAGATTGGCTATGGCTGGAAGAGAGTGATTTGAATGGATTTGACTTTTGAGCACTTGTTAGGGATTTCTTCTTCGAAATATTGTCGAACGTATTTGTCATTGAATTTCAATTTGATTGTCTCCAGTCGTGAGAGTCGGCTCAGAATATCAACCATTTGTGGTGATGTGTCGAATGAGTTATGTATTTCCAAATATTGGAGTTTCGGTAAATAAATGGCAATATCTTTGAGTACAGTATCAGAGAGCAGTTTCATATGAGGATAGATTTTAAGAGTCAAATGAGTAATATTTGAAAATCCTTGGAATGAGAAGAACTGCTTAATTCGTTCAGTAATGCCTTCATCCGAATCTATTTCCGTTATAATCACAAAAATATTCAATCGTTTGAGTGCTTTGAATGCCATCAGTGGTGACAACACTTGTCATATGTCTGCAATACTTATCGTACTTTTGAAGACAATCTGGCCGTCGATTGACTTAAGTTTGAGACAATTGTCTGCTATTTGTTTCACAGAATCGGAAAATCGTTTGTTGTTTAGAGCGAAAGAATTGTTTGTCTTTAAATGAATCAAATCCTTGAAATATGAGACGTCTTTCAAAAGCAATTTAACTGCTTTTTCGTCGTTTTCTTTGAAATATAAATCCAAATATCGAATAGTTTTGAAGCATTCAATCGATAAGTGATTGTCTTTGGGAACAATTAGAGACAATTTCTTCAATTTGTCGAACTTTAGTGAAGACATCATTAGTTCCGAAAACATTTCTGAATTTAAGTTCAATTCTTCGATATTTGGGAAATGACTCAAACGATTCAAACGATTCATATATCTATTTGATGTTTCAAAAGATCTCAATTTTGAGCCAAACTTTTGTCGAAATGCATCGAAATCGCTGTCATTGATGTCATAAATATTACCGAAGATTTCAATCAAATGATCGCAATATTTGGTAATCAAACGAATCAATTGATTGCCGTAAAGCATAGTATGCAATGATTTAATTGATGTGATATTAGGACTCTTTTTTAGCACTGTTTCGACAGCTTTCAGATTAGGTCTCCAGAGTTTGTCCAAATTATGTACCGATATCTCCAAATCAATGTCCAGTAAATAATGCTTCTGAAAGACAGTCCTCTGGAAGTGTTTGGGGTTGAAGTCTGTCAGATATGCAGATGAAATCCCGAATATACTTTGTAGCCCTCGCCTCCCTGATCACTATGGTAC
>JAQGCS010002240.1:0-10747 GCA_034702105.1 Fuscozetes fuscipes
ACAGACAAATCTCTCAAAAGAAATATTAAATACATTTGAATACAGAGTTTAATAACTACTGAAACTATCAAATAGTCATTAAATAAACGCTCGGAATAAAAACTTTTATCAAAGGGCCGGATGTGTGGACACACCCTTAATATGTTTTATTGCTCTCCACTCTCTATGAAAACTCATAGTGCTCTTGCATATAATGACATCAAAAAGAAAACATATCTATTAAGGGAAGAGCAAGAGATACAATAATTAGAGGGGAGGGCAACTTTTGGTCGTGAGCAGGGGCAAATCACTCAAACATTTGGTCAATTCCTGTATACCCTATTAAATTGAAAAAGTAATTTGTGGACAATTATCAGAAAAGGCCAATAATAGAGCTGTGAGTGAGAGATGTTTCCCGAACTCAATGGTGAACATCACTGAGCAGTACTTTTCAACGACATAACAAACGATATGCTATTTTTTAGAGTCGATGCCGAGTAGAGGAACGACAGGTTTGACTAATAATAATAATAACCAAAGTTTAGTGAAGAGGAGAGAGAAAAAAGTCAACAAAAATAAGACCAAATGATATGAAAACTTGAAGTTCATGTCATTCCACTCATTAGAGTTCGAGTTTTTTAGTTCCCAGAGCTCTGTGTCTCACTCTTTCCCCCTCTCCTCTGCTTATATTAAATGGTAATACCTGTGCCCACCCGTTGATTACGACCTTATCTTCAAATATAATAAATCAAAAGAAATTATTAATAAATTTTTTAGTTATTTCTCTTCGAGTATTAGTTTTTCTCAACAAATAACTAATAATTTATAAAATCGTTTTAAATATAAATTAATTTTTTCAAAATCCTAAAACTCTTCCTACAAATGAGCGGATGTTTAGTGAATAAGAAATCATTTAAAACTACGGTTTATCACAAATTGATTTGACTGTAGGCTCCCATTTGTTGTAGGATCCAATTTACAGCTTTTGTAATACAGTCGAGCACTGTTTTAACACGATCAGAATAAAAAGGATGATAAATATGGAAATGTGATAAACATTTGTCGAAAATTGTACTAATTGTTATCGAAAATTGTGATTGTCAAAAACGACGCTCGAGTGTAATGGGATTTGTATTGAAATAAAGGGCCATTTGGCCGACAAATACCCTGAAAATCCCCCGGATTTTACTATAGAGGGAAATGGCCTTCGATTACAACTGTAATGACTCACAAATTGAATGTCAATTAAAAGTAGAGTTCATTATAACACAAAATGATTGTTAAGTCGATATAACGGCACATTTGGCCGACAAAAGCCCACAAAAAGAGCCCGGAGTCTAATATTAATAATCGTTGGGTTAGAATGAAGTCATTTTAGAAAATTATAAAATCAATTATTAATTTGGAAATTATATAAAAAGTCATTATTTTAGGGCCGACCCCAACATTAGAGACAAACACATATTTAAGAGGAAAGCCATTACCAGTTAATGAATAGGTATTGTGGTGTAGGCGAACACACATTAGGAAAGACACAAATTCTTAATGAAAGGCAAAACTTTTTTTTTATGAGAAGTTTTGTTAAACTATCGGTAATTAAGCGTAAAATTAGTGGAAAGTTGTTTCTCACATGAGATCAGGTCTAAAGTGGTGGATAAGGGCACAGAATGCCAGTCCGTCCCGCCATGAAGTGGACAAGTCGTGCACTTTCACATCTTTATAGCCCTGTGTGACTTTTCGGGACCAGGCCTCCAGTGCGGACAGTCCTCTCAGCTCTACCATAGGCATGATTGGTAACGGATATTCGGCGGTAATTCACCGGACAATTGTGTGCTTTAATTGACAACTTTACGGACACTATTCCCGCAAAACAATGTTTTTTTTTGGCGAAAATCAAACGAAATGTTTCTATATTTGGGCGAAAAATATGTAAAAAATATTATTTCAAAAATTGAGTGAAAATTAATGTAAATTTCAACACAAAAGAGGAGATAAATAAGAGTAAAATTCCCCGAAATGTTACCCAAAATTAAGGCCTATTTTTGACCCTTGGGTTCAAAGGGGAGTGAAATACAATTCAAGGCTACAATTGTTGAACAAATTTAATCAAACAAACAAAAGTAAACTTGATAAAATTGTTGATAACAATCAATACATACATTCATTGTAAACATTTAAGTACGAGAACTAGCTGTCAAAATAATTGTGACTTGGCAATTTAACAGTCAGACAGTTTCTGAATTAATTTCCAGTTAAAAATGACCTAAATTTAAACTAGATACTTGACAACATTGTCAAATACAAATAAGCAAAACACTAGTAAATACAAATGGCTTCAGCCTCAGGAAGGGACTGGTCTATGATGTGCTGTGCTCTTGCGCTCTGGTATACCCATAAAAATGTGCTGCCATCTAGTGCTAGGACATGTAAGTTAAGCATTAGGTTGACTTTCGTCAAGACAATCAGGCTGCAATCGGCGCTAGTATAAAAATGGCCGTAATTCTAAGCCGCGTCTATTCTAGGAATTTAATTAAAGCCAATTTAAACTCATTTAAATATTCAAATGTAAGTGCACCTTGATTAATATATTTAGCATGTTCAGTAAACTACTGGAAAATACCATTGAATTTGTATCTAAACTCCATTTTTGTACCGATTTTTAGGTTAATTTATCGACTTTTAATCAAAACACAGCTAAAGGCCGTAAAATTGTGAGTATTTATCGTTTGAATTACAGTCAAATTGCGTTGTTATCCACTCATGGGTTGGCTATAAGCAGGGTTTTATTGAAAATTGATTATTTTCTTATTTAGCAGGTGATTTTTGTTATTGTTTACCTTAACTGAATTTTTATCGTTTTTAGGGATTTTCGGCTAAATTTCCCTATTTTTTCGAGAAAATTTAAATTTATCAAAAATATATTCTTGATACTCGTCGAGAATATTATTGCAAATCTCGGAGATTCCGGTTAATTTGCAGGGAATTATCGGCAAAGTTATAACACAATTCTCACGCTTTGATTTACCGGAAATCGAGTTTATTCTTGGCACAAACCTGGAAATATAGAACTGAGAGTTGACCAAGAACATTCTTTATTGTATTCTTTTATTGATCACAGAATTTAATTAGAATCAATTGATATAATTTGTAATTTTCTGTCAAACATGTAGTCAATTCTTAGTTAGTAGAAATTTAATCAAATTTTACTGTAAAATGAAGTGAAAATTCAATTGAATTCCCGATTTTAAACACTATTTTATTTGTTTCAGTTGTTGACGACCTCAGGACTGTTAGGCGCCTCCGCCGCCGCTCTTTATTATGTATTAAACGAATCGGTAAAGGCATCTGACCTTGAATTACATCCACCCCAATACCCCTGGTCTCACCAAGGCTTCCTCAAGAGTTTTGATCATGGAAGGTAATTTTAAAAGTCAAAAATCGCACCAAAAATCCCATTTTTGATAAGAAAATATCACAGATTATCAAAAACGGAAATCGACTGTAGTTTTGCCGAACTATTAATCATTTGATTTATTTGTGGACAGCATTCGTCGAGGATATGAGGTCTACAAACAAGTCTGTGCCGCCTGTCATAGCATGAAATACGTGGCCTATCGGGAGCTCATAGGTGTCAGTCACACAGAGGACGAGGCGAAAGCAGAGGCCGCTGAGGTCTGTCCACTATTTCAAAAGTTGCCAACTTTTAGTTGAGTTTTGTTATGCCTTTCCTTAGATTCAAGTACAGGACGGACCCGACGACACCGGAAAGATGTTTTTGAGAGAGGGAAAACTCTACGATTACTTCCCTGACCCATATGCAAATGAAGAGACTGCCAGGGCGGCCAACAACGGTGCACTGCCCCCAGATCTTAGTATGATCGTATTGGGAAGGCATGGAAATGAGGTCAGCATTTGCTTTATTCTTGAAAACTAAATATTGAAAACCAAGTGCAAACTAGTGATAGATCAATTTATTATTAGGGCTAGAAAATTTATGTCAGAACTTTCCCAACATAAACTGATTGAAAATGTTGCTAGGTTCTGATTTTATAACAAACATTAATTACAGTTTTTAATTACTTGAATAGAATTGAAATCAGATCTCTTAAAATGCCCTGTTTAATTCTAATAAAATTATTGTAGTTTTAGTTTAGGTGTAGTTTTGTATGGTCCATTGAAATATTATGTAAAAATTTGCTAGTTCAAAATCTAAAAGTAAACATTAATTACAGTTTAGAAACTTGGTTAAATTTTGCTAGCTATTAGGAATTATTTAAATATTTGGAGAAATTATCTTAACTTTTGTCCAAACCCTTAAAGGATTACATATTTTCACTGTTAACCGGCTATTGTGACGCACCGGCCGGTGTCAGTGTTCCCGAAGGCCAGCACTTTAACCCGTATTTCGTGAGCGGTTCGGGCGCTATAAGTATGGCTCAGGCCTTATATAACGAAGCGATCGAATACACGGACGGAACGCCTGCAACGCAGTCACAGATGGCCAAAGACGTGACCACTTTCTTGAGTTGGGCCGCACAGCCCGAACACGACGCTCGCAAAAAGATGTCAATCGATGTATGTATAGCATATACTACTCGACCCTTCAATGTCTATAATATGATGTGTTTTCAGGGACTTCTAATTCTGGTGCCGTTGACTCTTGTGGTCTGGTATTGGAAGCGAAACATGTGGTCATCCCTTAAGTCCCGTAAAATTCTATTCAGAGACACGTCGAAGAAGTCCTAACTCCGACCTATGGCTCAGAATAAAGAAGTAGTTCTTAAGTTATGAGTAAAAGAGAATAAAATTTTAGGGAAATTATTGTTTGAAATTCACTTATATTTCGGTTAAAAATCAAATTTTTGTCGTCTTTTCTGTTAAATTGCTTTTAGTTTCTGTTAATTAAAACATTTATTATACAAAACATTAATTATTTAATCATTGAATCAATCATTTGATTGAGATTTTGATTTGAAATCTAATTTAGTATTTGATTGAAATGTTTTACTCAAAAGTGATTTTCAAATAAAGTCTTTTTTGTTTAAAATTGACATCGAATTTATCTAGCTTAATGGGCTTGTCAATTTTCTTAATATGAAAATTTCAAAAATTACTACAAAACAAATTATTCGTTTCAAAATAATCTTTTAGGCCGGGTTTAAAAATCTACTAGGTTAACATAGTTTATTTATGGCAGGGATGCCAAAAGTAGTAGAACTCTTACCCCATCTAGAATTTTGAAAATTTTAACTTTACAGGTAAGCCCCCTCACTGGCAAATTTTTTAACCTTACCACCCCCTAGACCCTTTCCTCTAGAATAATTTTGAAAAACTGCCCCCTAGGGCCGTCGAGCTTGGCCATCCCTGATTTATGGTATCTTAAATAAATTTAGTTTTTATCCTTTTTAAAATGAAAAAGATTTTCCTAATCATCGAGGTAAATTTGAAGCGTATTGTAAATTCGCTTCTTTTCAATGCAAATATTTTCAATGTAATTCAAAAACTAGAAATGTTTTCACAAACCTGTAAAATAATAATTAAACTAGCATCTAGTAAAAATCTTTTATATGAGCAGAGTTACAGTCTGTAAAATGAGCTTTCAATATAGGTAATCAGCACTTACACAATTTTTTAAAACAATTCATATAATTTACAACTCAATACAACGCGTCCGATTTGACAAGCTAATCTTTGGCAAAACAATAGGTACCAAATGATAGCAATTCCTAAACACTTATTAAATGTTTTTAATGATAAATATCTATCAGAACTATCGTTAAAAATTGATTTATTAAATCAGAATTTTCAACGTATCAAAAAAAACTCTGATAAAACTTTAAAAGAATCTGGCTAATTCAAGCGTGTAAACAGGTCAAGATAGAACATTCTTAACAAATATTATATAATAAATATTTAGCACGAAAAAATAATTATTGAATTATAATTTTCTTCTTTTAAATTACTGATCTTATATTATCAAGATCAGTTATATTCAAGTGTAAGTACCTATTATTCAAGTGTTTTCTTTTTCAACATGGCACTTATTTATTCAAAGTAACAGCTGATGCAAAACTATCAGAGCGACAAATTGAGACCTTCTCTGAAGGGAACACCTAATGCCTGAGCGATAAATGGGTGGAAAAACAAATTTCAAAAACAAAGACAATTTTGTAAACATTTAGAGGAAATTGCTCTCAATTTGTGATACCTTTCACCAAAAATCTACTTTTAATTCCATTAATTATTTGCTTAAAATTTTGAACTCAAATACTCTTTGAAAGCATTCAATGAAAGTCTTGTAATGAATGCAAACCTATTTGTAATTCATTTTTTTCAGAATAAAATTTGTAAAATAAATTTACTAGCTAATTGCTCTTATTACAAGGAGTTTAAATAATTGCAGCATGGATAAAATGTTAATAAACTTAATTCGTGTGTTTTGTTTGCTTTTAATTATTCTAAGAATCACTTGTTTTGAAAGTAATGTAAAGAAAGAAATCGAAGAAATATTTGCGAAAAACGACGCTTTCGTTCAAACGGAAGGATCTCATCGCAGGTCAACTCGTGATAGTTATCCAGTAAATGGAGAAAATTATTGGAATAATCGTGATAAGTTTGGTAGAACTGCTTTACTTGAAAAAGATGAAGGGCAAGGTGAAAATGTTGGTCTGAGTAATCAAGCTAATATAAAGGAAAATGATAAAGAAATCAATCAAAATTCAATTGAAAATCAATCTCAAGGTGAAAATAGTGTTGATGGCGAACTAGGTGATAATCGAGATAATGATGAAAAACTTTTAGTTCCTCCAGAAGGTAAGCTAGCCATTTTAAATTATTTAAAATTAAAATGTAAAATAAATAAAAAAATATAGAAAAAATATACCTTTCACATATTTCAAAAAATGATAAAAATTATTAACATTTGATCCAATCAGTAATTACAATAATTAACCTTGTTAGATTTTTATAATAACTACTCAGAACATTGTTGTGAATTGAAAAGTTGTAAACAAAAGGAGTTGTCCGGAGCTGCAAAATTGTAAGCTGTAACACATCATAAAACTGCTTCAAATGAAGTTTTCCACAACGGCCTCTATGTAGTTGGCTCTATATAGCATAACACGGCCCATAGAGAATACATGCAAAGAATCTTTAACCTCTCCTAGATACAATTTTCCGTATTATTCCTCGGTTTATTTTATCATATTATGATATAGAATAATCATTTATGCTTATTTATATAATTAGAAATTTGTTCTCATTTGTTCCTATTTATCTAGGAGAGTTTAAAGATTCCTTGCATGCAATCTCTATGGGACAGTGTTATGATGTGTAGAGCCAACTTTACAGGGTCGGACAGCTAATTTAAACATTCTTGAACATAATGACCAATCTCAATTGAGATGTTTGGTTATGTCCGCTTGTGAAGTTAAAATTTTGAGAAAAGGAATTAATAAACTAGAATCAAGTAAAAATCTTTCAAATGAGCAGAGTTACAATCTGTAAAATGAGCTTTTATTACAGTAATCAGTACTTACACAATTTTTTTTAATAATTTATATAATTTACAACTCAATAAAACTAGCAAAAGGATTTGCCTAGGTATTATTTTTAGTCAAAGGATATATAAACATGAAGAATATTTAATTGTAGTTTTATTTAATTTTTCAAATTACTCTTGATAAAGTTTATTAAAATTTTTAAATCATTAAATATTTAGGAAAATTATAAAGTATAGGTGTAAAATATGTTATGGCATCTAGTAAGATTTACAAGTTTAATCCTTTTCTGTAAATTCAATTGAAGACTATTAATTATCTTGCTTCAATACACCGACTTATATTGAAGATTAATATTTTAGAATGTGACAATCGAATCCACCGCAAGTGTGTCCAGGTCAAATACACAGAGGAAGAGCTAGAAAATGTTCGCTTATATTTAGCGCAACGTTTCCGTAACACAAATCCCGTGAAATCCATTTGCAAACGACTATTCGTTAGGAAAGACGTCAAATGTCTGACCGATAAAGAGTTGTCCCAATTTATAAGAGGGTACCGACAACTGTACCGCAGAGGAGTGATAGACAGATATTCTATGATTCACGCCGCCTACTGGCCCGCCACTCATAAGTTTGCAGAAGCCTTACCATGGCACAGGTGGCATGTGCGTCAATTGGAAAAAGAGTTGCAGAAAATAAACCCAAAACTTTCAATGCCATACTGGGTAATCTTATTTTTACAAAAGGGCAATACGTTCAAACCTCTATATAACTCTTCACTTGGCCCACACAAATTCAGAAATTATAGTGAGTCAGGGATTATAACAAGGTAATTTTGAAGTATCTTCTAAAATGACTTGAGGGATTATACAACAAGGAAAGGATTATAACCAGGTTTGACTGTATTAATCAACACATACTGAAAATGACTACGAGTAAATTATATTAGTGATGATATAGGTCTATGATTTCCCACTACAGGAATCCTACAGTGAATTCGCTGCACCCGAAAGGAGTCGAATATGGGATTTCTTGGGCAGAGCCGGGGATACCACTAATAACTTTTGCATACCTGACGGAGCCTTTGCTTATACACCAGTGGCTTATCCAAAGCCGCACTGCATTACTAGACAGTGGAATAATGATGGTACAATAACTCCATGGGAAGCACCCGAGTGGCTGACCTCTATCACACAGGTGGGCAGGAATTGGTCACAATATGGGAATATGATTGGTTTCACCGGACATTTCAAACTTCATCTATCTATTGGAGGTTATTATGGGGACTATAGTGTACCCTGGGCTACGAATGAGTAAGAACTAAATAAAAATGAAAAATAATAATTTATTATGAAAGATTAAGTATACTTTGATGTCCAGTCCTATTTTCTACATATTCCACGTCTTTCCAACTGACCTTGCACTATTGAAATGGCAATTGAGTGACGACGACTTTCTTGTGCCTCAATCTTACACTGGAAACAATAGGCTATTACCTAGATCAAATAGAATCGTTCTTTCTAACATTGAAACAGATACCCTGGCGTTTTACACGAAAACAAAAGTCAAAGAAGTGTTCCAGGTTAGATTTGAAATAAGAAATAGTTTTACAAAAGACAAAGTGCATAAATTTTAATTCAATCTTTCAAAATTGAAACTATAAAATTACAGGTTGGATTTGGTGACCTCTGTTACATCCATGATCAGTTGATTCGACCCATTAACGATCTGGTGCACAACATTAACCGAGATCAACCATTTGCAATAAAGATCCTGATGGAATCTTTACCAAGGGTTACATTCGAGCGATATTTCCCTAAGTTTGCGGACAACACCGCAACAGCTTTTGATCACTTTTTCCCAGACATAGGCTACTGTTCTTTAGCACAGAATGAGTGCCGTCCCATTCCAATAGCGCTTCGCTATAATGAAACGGCTAATGGTTTGCGACAATTGGAAAGGTTTCGATTCGATGCGGGACTCGACATAACTCCGATGGCCTTTCAGGCAGAGACTCTTTATTATGAATTTATGACTGCTTTACGTGGATATGAGTACTGTTCCCCTTATGTCACATAACTTATGTAAATTCAAAATGATCTAACACTAATTTATTATGTCCACTTGTAGATTCTTCCAAATAATATTGTTGAAAACCTTATTAAATTTATTTATTTTTCAATTTGCACTGCTCAAGCAAAATAAAAATAGCCAAATATGAAATTGAACTATTTAAATATGACGACAAGTAGACTGTAACATTGTCATTTTATAATTTTCCGATTTCACATAGAAAATAAATCTTGACAAATTGGGGAAATTCCATGCACTAATTTTTTTATCCTGATTTCAAAGACTTGCTAGATTTACTTATATAAATTCTTTAATTTGTGACAGCATCATAAAGCCAGTTTCGATATCACACAACACAAAATTGATCAAGCAACATTGATGAATTTGATAATTAAAAAAAATTGATCGCTTTAATAAAAAATAATGGTTTCTTAATTGTTTATAGGTAAATTAATTATTTATGTTTTCATTATTCTTGTATGCTTAATTATAAACTTTACAATAAAACTTCCAGATAAAAGAACGCCTGGTGAAAAAAAATCTTTTCCTTATTGAAAAGTTCCTTTAATGAAAGGTAAATTAAAATTAATTAAATTAACTAAATTAAACTGATTAATATAAGGAAAGATTTCTTTGTTCACTCTTGAAAATAATCCCTAGATTGTTTTTTGTTAAACTCTAAGATATTTATGTAGTTTTAATTAATTAATTTAAATTATTGCCAAATATATACATCTATAATATAGATTCTATAATCATGAAGAGATTATTTCATAAACTATTCTATCTAATCCTATCTTTTTCAATCCAAGTAGCAAACATCTTACTTTAGCTTGTGAGTTTCTATTTTTAAATTAAATATAGTTTAGTTTAGTTCTTATCTAGAAGTTTTACTTCATTTGAAAACTAGAGAATATATTAAAGAAATTGCATTGATAAATATTTAATTAATTAGAAATACTTAGAGGCAATAAAATTTATATATCGATTTCTATGCACTTTAGAATCAGGGGTGCAGAAGGGGGTATAGCCCAAATACCCCTAGTTTTTGGTCTCGAGGAGACACCCCTAGATTTAAGGCAACCCCCCCCCTCGCGAGGCAAACGCGGACATTCTGCCGAGTGAACCGAGGAGGCAAATATTTAGACAAATAAATTATCTGCCGTTACCCCCTTCCCCTTTGAAATTTTGGAGACT
>JAQGCS010002241.1:0-10745 GCA_034702105.1 Fuscozetes fuscipes
CAGAATTCTACCCTGAAACCAGCCATATAAGTTAAAATGATCTCCCAAACTTTCTGTTCGAGGTGTTTGCTATTAAGACTATTTTAATAAGTTGTTTCAAATTGATAGAAAAAATCGTTAATTTAATAATCAAGGAATGTTAAATTTCTTGATTATTAAATTAACGATTTTCAAAGTGTGTGTTTACAAAATACTCCCTGGTACAACACAAATTCAAAAGTATTTATTATAAAACTTTTAAAAACTACCTAAAGCATTATCTATGAGAACTGCTTGCTTATTTAGCCAAATTTAATATTTTCGAATCACATTATTTGATTTGTTCATCGATTTTAGTGAATTCTCAAACAAAAGCTAAATATTTCAAAATAAATAAAAAAAACAACAATTCATTCAAAACTTTATTTTAAAATTTTATTTCAATTTTAAAATGATTTGAATTATATTTCTTATGATTTCAAATAAAAATTATTACCGAAAAAATAAAATGAAATAAAAACAAAATATTAAAAATAATCATTCATTGAGAGTTCTGTAGGGATTTCTGGCCCTGTATATCTTCATCACCTTCTTATAAGAAACTCCAACTAATATTAAAATCACAACAATACTACTGATTGTAATTCCAGCGATTGTCCACCCAGTTAGTTTGCTTTCGCCCTCATGATGGGGATTAGGATTGTCTTTAAGCAAATTTTTCAGTTAAAGTAAATTAAATCAATTTATAAAAAAAATTACTGGTTGTTGAGTTTGAAGCACTTGTTGTAGTTTCGGGCGACTTAGTAGTAGTAGTAGTAGTAGTAGTAGTTGTTGTTGTGGTGGTCGTAGTGTTTGGGTGAAGATCAGAGCCTTATAATCAATATTCGGTAAAATCAAATCCTGGGTAATATAGTTCAATGACTTACAAGTATTGTGGGGTTGTCTCTCAAGTTTTCTCCACTTTCCTTCACAATGAGTTGTAGGCTTGGTATCATTAGGGTGATTACAGACCATAGCACCTGTCCACACTAAGACAAACGACAATTAGTTGTGAATATTGAAAGAAGTGAATACAAACCATTTTTTACATCACACCACCAAAAGGCACAGTGCGTGTTACCGAAACATGTCTCACAATCTTTGTAATCTGAACATTGATCTGCTACAATTATAAATATTATGTTAATCCATTTACCAAGGATAATTTTAGTTTTTCAAAATAAATCTTTTTCATTAGTGAAGTTTAATTCTAACCATTTATCAGTGATTTTGAATAACTGATTGAAGGCTTCTTATTTGGAATGAGTTGCAACGAGTGAATCGTTGTATTGAAAGAATCACCTATAACATATAACAATCCTTAGTATATTTATATAAGAAATAACCAGAACATATAGGAAAGTGTTGAATTGTATAACATATTATGTATGAAAAGCGAATATGAGACTTACACATGTCATGGGATTGCAATTTATGCCATTTGCCAGAACAAATCTCATCTGGCCTTGATTGGGTAGTGTTTTGGCATACCAAATCATCACTTATTTCTGTCGAATTATCATTTAATCTCAATTATTCTGAGTTTAAGTTCAACGAGTTGTTGTTACCTCCATTTGGTAAAAGACAGTACCAAAGGGCACAACCCTTTTCTTCAATACATGAGGGACAGTCTTTTTGTTCCAAACATGCTTCTAATGAAAATTAAAGTTAAATTATTATTCAATACCTACACAATTAATTTGAGTAGTTGTAAATAATCAGGAAATAATTTATAAACATTGTACCTGTTTGATTATCATGTTTACTAGGAAATCCATTCGATTTGTTGATTATGAGAGTATTGCAAATGAGAAATGCAATTATAGTCGAGACAATTGTATGCATATTAGAAACGATAACTTCGATAACATTTAGATTAGAAAAGAAAATAATACATATTTAGTCTTAACCCAATTTATTCAATGCTTACATTACTGTGGCTTTCGGTTTGAACTCAACAATCTGAAATTAAGTAAGAACATCTAGGTTAAACTCAGGGTTGCCGAGACAGGGTATAGCCCAAATACCCCCTAGTTTTTGAGCTCGAGGAGACCCCCTAGATGAGGCAAATCGGACCTCTTCCCCCTCACGAGGCAAACGCGAACTTTTCGCCGAGCGAAGCGAGGTGGCAAAATGTAGGAAAATTATCTACTATACCCCCTCCCCTCGAAATTTTGGAGAGTCAGTTAGAAAAATACCTCCCTATACCCCCCTGATTTTTTGGTATGAGGGACCCCTCTGTTGCCGACGAGTCTCGGCACCCCTGGTTAAACTTATCAATTTTTACAAGCGTCAAAATGACTAAACCATCGAATAAAAAGTGATCTCATAATCATATATTTCGTTATATATATATATATAAATCATTTTTTTGACTTTTTTTATATTCATTGAATTTTGATTATTAATAAATTATGAAAATTATAACAAACATTTCAACTCTGATTTTATCCTCCAAGATCAAATGTTATTTTTCTCAGTCAATTCTTCAGAAATATTACAAGCTTCAATTAAATTAGAGCCAGGAATTCATACCATAAGCAATTTTTTGTAATTTCTAACTAATTTAGCACATTTACCCCTTTGAGTATATTTATTGCTGAATAAAAAAAGACTAATAGATACAAGAGAAAGTTTTTTTTTGTGTAAACAAAATATGATAAATTAACTTTTATTATTATATGACAATGCATGTTTATGGCTTTGAATATTCTGGGCTCAAATAATGTCGAGGGAACTATCAATCAGTGAAAATACCGCATAACTTATGATAAGTTTGGATGAGTTAATGGTTGATGACGAACAAATGCTTAATTATTAAAACAATATAATTTATAATTGTACTTGATACCAAAACATTGGGAATATTGATTGTTTAGTGCAGTAATTTGTGCAAGGCATAAGTTTACAATATTTTGTAAAATTGGTTTCATTTCAAAAGTTAATAATTATGTTAATTTTAGCTCAAAATTATTTGGTTAAACAAAAACAACAAGTTATATTTAGATATGCAGTGCTGCTGACAATCTGTCGATTTATACAGTTTAGAATCTTTACAGAAAAAATTTACAGCTCTAGTTGATTTACCATAAGTTTCCAATTTAAATATCTTGATGAGATTCCTAATTATTCTATTCTAGAATATTAATCACAAACTGGGTTACGAATTTTCAAATTTTCAATAACACTTTATATAATACCATATTTTATGATTATGGTCATTGATTCGTCAATATATTTAAAAAATAAACATTTTTTAAAACATAAACAAATGAATCCATTAAATAAATGATAAAATTTTGATAAAATGAGTAATTACTAATTAATGAATCAAAAAATAGCAATTCACTTTAAAAAATTTTATATTATATTCAAGATAAATTAAATTTCATTAAATTAGAACAAAAAAACAAAAGGAATATCTGATTCGACAAAACATCGATTCATTAAAATTTAATTTCAATCGAAAGGAAACTAAAGAAGGAAACGACTAAAACATGTCTTCTGTCGTATGACTACAAATATTTTTAAAAACACATTTAAATGACTTACAAATAATGTCAGTTTAATAATAGATCGGTCGATATTTTCAGAAGAATGCTCACCATGACAATTTAGCAAATGCTCACTCCTTTTCCAACTATTAATTGCATATAATTTTTCCAAATCTCTATAAACACTGAAAGGAAATCAACTAAAGATAAGCAGTTGTAGTGGTTATTGAGTTTTAACAGCAAAAAATCTTATTTAGACAAATCAATGTTTAACTCGATTATAACTCAACAGATTTCAACCCAAACTGAAATATTAAATTCATTTTCGAGAACATTCTTGATCACCAAGGTCATAATATCTGGTAAAAAGAGCCATTTTCATTTGACTACTAATGAAGTAAAAGACAAAACATCTGCTATAAATAATGATCAAGCAAATCTAGTAAAAACACACCAGAATAAACAAATAATTTAAAACACATATCTTTAATGAAGTCATACATTTGGTTAAGACCTCAAACTGTTCAATGAATACATGTAATGATTACCTCAATATTTAATGCAAACGCGATTCTAGTCGTTTAGATTTGGCTCAGAATAACTTCAATAAATTTGATGAAATTAATGCACAGAATATGGTGAACAACAGTTTCTCATGAATTTTAAATCTCTTTTTCGTCAATTCTAACGACACAGAGAACTACCCATACATTGAATGTGGGGCTAAAAACACATCAGTTTAAAAATATTGTTATATTTTGCTCACTTAAATCGATTATAAGACGTCAACCGATAGTGTGAATACAGAGAACACTATTATTTACGGCACAGAATATTTATATAACACCAAAATGAAAAATAGACTTTCTGTGAAATTTTGAACTCAAAACACACCGAATCTCAAAATGAAAACAATTATTCAAAACATAGAATTTGGACAAAATTTGGCTCAAAATCAATAGTAATATATTTATATATTACTAAAATACCAGACTTTAATAACTCCAAGAATGGGTTAAGGAGTTGGCGACAAAATGAAATGGAACTGAAGGTTAACCACTATATAAAAGCCGTCTGATTATTACACAAGCCTTACAACAAACTTATAGCACTCAAACTTCAGAAATTTTATACACAAAATCCATTTCAATGGGAAATGAAATCCTAAACCAGAAAATCATATTTTTATTTAACATTTATTTTGTTTTCGGTTTTCGTTTTAATAATAAAAGGCTTATAAATCTTTGTATTAATTTTGTAAACCAATCGATATTTTCTAATTTAAAAAAGAGAACCAAGGGGTTAGTTTTTCATTATAATCCAAGATTTTAAAATTAACTAGTTATTAATTAGAAAAATGAATTTCCTAATCAAACTTGAATTAAATCGAATTAGATTAAATTTAATCTACAATTTTTAGACGATATTATAAACTTTATTATTCAGTAAAAAAAAATTATCAGACATAAGATTATATTTCTAAATATAATATTAATATAAAAAAATGTTCAAAACATGAAATAAATGAATAAATAAATTAAGAGAATTATTAAGAGATTATGTAAATCAATAAAATCTTATAAATTATCAAAACTAAATCCCTTCACTAATTAATTTTTATTAAAGCATCTAGGCAGTTTCTAATTAAATAAATTAAATTTTGTAGTATTTTCATTTTGTAACTTTTAGTGCTTTTTGACCCAACACTTTCCTTGACCTAGATCAATAATAGTTGCAACTAGACTGTCCACAGTGTTCTTCATGAACTCCAAGTTCTCTCTTTTAAGCCAACGCATGTCATCACTGGGCCGGTGGTAATGGAAAAGCATATCTTTACGCCAAGGACCTATTTATCAAAGTCACAGATGAGTTATTGAACTTTATTTATATGTTTAACTATTTGTGAGACAGACCCAAATCACTCAATAAGACAGCATTAAATGTCTTGTCTCTATCGATGGGATACCAGAAACTAGCATGGTCACTGCGGGCAAATGTGCCATATTTGGAGTAGCGAGTCCAATTTTTAGCCACTTCATGGCTCCAAGTTGGCAGAGGTGGGTCTAAAAGTCTGAGTGGCATTTGTGGGTTCTTCCAATTTTTATCAAGAAAGAAATACAGGTCTTGGTCAATGTTCCTACGAGACCAGGCGGTCAAAAAGTTTCCTTTCGCTCCATTCTCTTTGACCTCTTCCACAAACATAGGAAGTGTTGGCTTTCATTCAAAATTGAGACAAAAATAAATGATAGCAACTAATAGATAACAATTTGAATTACCCAGAAATCTCTTAAAGCCTGACTACCATTAGTCGTATTATAAGACAAGAGCATATCCATAATGTAGGCGCCTTTGAACTTGGCCTTATTCTTATTCAACTCCGTTGGAATCAGATATTGCTGAACAAAATATTTGCTTCCTTTGAGATACTAGTGATGTGTGAATCAAATAATTAATTGATTTTCTCTAAAATTTATTCAATAATATAAACCCTAATAATAACTGAAAGAGTGAACACATACTTCCTCTTCTAAGTCAAAGAGCGTGAATATCACAGTCTTATTGAGTCGACACCTGTGGGTTGTGAGCAATCTGGCGATCTCGAGCACAGCAGCTGATCCAGAACCATTATCGTCTACACCGGGCGACTTCTTCACAGTATCATAATGTGCGCCTATCAAAAGTATCTCGTCATCGGGCGTTCCGCGGTATTGACCCGGAAGTATTGCGATTATATTGCAAGCTGTTTGACGCTTAACAGCTCCGGGATATAAAGGCTGACAAATGTATAATGAACTTAAAAAGAGTGCGCAAAGTGTCCATTGTTTGCATCATTTTATTGATTCATCAAAACATAACAGGTTTCCAACTCCAATAATGTTAATGAACTGATAGTCTTGGTCTTTAAACCGCGGAACAAACTCAACCATAAAGTAAACATAATTAAATCCAGAAAATTTAAAATTCTAATAAAAACTCCCAGAGAATTGAATATACTACAATAAGATTTCCCATGGTGATCAACTTTCATTTGTTTAAAAATTGTTGCAAAAGACGGCTTCTTCAAAGTGTCCATAACTATCCATAAATTGCAGAGTTTTTCACTAAATCTATGGAATGTAGTATATAGTTTTGTGCTTTTTCCCACCCGCCCGCCATTCCACCCACCCCCTCCCGCTTTCAGAAGTTTTGAAAATTAAAAACTCATTGTTGAAGACATTTTTAAAGAAATTTGAAAAGGAAAAAGGTTTGAGGCTGTTCTACATTCTAACATATATCGAACTATTTGAGAGAGAATACTGATATTAAACAAGGATGTGCCCAGGATGTAGTGCCTAATGCTTTGATCCAAACCTTGTTTAATTTTCGAATTAAATTTTCGGATTTTTCTGAGAATTGATGGAAATCTTTGGTCACTTATTTCATGCTATGCTGTTGATCGGAGCATCCCTTCATACCCCAGTAGAAATACTACTCCCCTTTGGCCATTAGTGCCTAAACCTAAAGCTGATTTACAGTGCTATCTAGCTTATGCTTAAACATAGAAATAAAAGTCTCGATTCAATTATATTCAAATACAAAATGTTGAGAATATTTTCAACTGAATAAATATAATTCAAAATCAATTGTGAGCTCAGAGTCTAAGTTCTATTCGTTACGTTCTATCATCAAAACTAAAGTATTACTTATTATTACTTTGAAAGCAAATTAAAAATTAAATTTTGAAATTTGAGATAATTCTGGTGAAAGACTTTAAGGGCATTCAATTTATGTTCACTTAATTCGCTTAATTTAAATCTGTTACAAAATCAAATCATATGAGTAACTATCAAGAGCACTTTGAAAATGAGACTTAACATTATAATGAATAAATACAAATGGAAAAGATAGGGAATTGATATGACTCACCAGTTTCATAGGACTGTCTTCAGCCTTGAATATGTGAAATGCAGTTTTTAGGCCATAAGATAAGAATTTTTCTTTCATGGCTTCCCTCAGGTCTCTCATATACTGCTTGTCGTCATTCCAGTGCCGAGAATTCATAAAAAACTGGAGTAAAGTATCGTTTAGTCTCAATACAGAAGTGGCCGGGGTTCCATTATTCTCAATCAAATGAATCGGTGAAGACGTGACCACAACGCCATCGATAATAGTCTGGTTGTAGTCGCCGTAGTGGACAGTATCGAAATGTTCCAAATCGCTGTATTGTATGGCTTTTGTAGGTTCTTGGAATACGACGGGTTCGCTCGTCACTTGAGAATATTCGTTGCGCTCAAACCACCATTGAGTGAAGTTCCAGTTGTGGTCATCCACGCCATCAGTTCTGTGCGACACAAAGACATCATCTTCTGGACTGAGTAGAAATGCAGCCGATATTGCAAACAGAAATGAGATGACGGCCCAATTGAGTAGCATTTTGTCGGTGACCACAACTACTGCTCACAACTACTGTTTGCTCCGACAATCAATTCAGTGGTTTTTAAAGCAGATGTTTCTCTTGTTTTTGTTGTTTGTCTGCCAAAGAAGTCTTGTATTGTCGACAAACTTAACGCAGAGCTGACTATTCAACGAAGTGTTACAAACAGTTTAAATATAGTGTAGTCTCGGAGTTGTGGCCCAAACCAGTCATCGGAAGTAATTCCCACTCATTTCTTAAGCGAGCAATCTTTACAATCTTAACTCTAAAACATCTCAAACTTCTAACACTATAATCGCTTTTATTAAAATTTTCTTTGGGCTACGGTTTAGATAATTGTTTTTCTCGTTTCATAATTTGAAACAACTTTTTTCGTATTCCAGTTATCTTTTGTTTAGTTAAACAAATAAACGTCCGATACTTCCAACGAATTTCGAGTTTTTCTTCACAGACTTGTTCTCAGACCTGTTAACTGTTAAGACTCTTAAGACACAATTGCAACGCTTTTTATCAGTTCATCAATTTTTTACTCTTGAATCTCATGTAGACCAGATGTGACCAAGATCCTTGACCTCAAAATCTTAATTAACATCATATTGGTTAGATGACCAGTGTGAAATGTAAAGCTTGAAAAATGGATGAACACTTATTGGTGAAAATTGACATTTTTTAACCTATGCAATTTTTAACCTATTATCGATCTAATTCTAATTGTGCAAGTTTGATTTTCTGATTATATTTGATACTTTTCATGATTATATATAAGCGTGCTTGATCATATCTACATTTGGCATAAAGTTCAGGGCTAAAAATGAGCAAATAATTGTGTTTATCTTTTCTTCACATTAATTAATGTTAACAGAAAAATGTTGGCCACAAAGAAGACAAATGTTTTGTTTCACTCAATTATTTCCAGAAATGACTTCGAACTTGACTTTGAATTCAATAGAAAACAAAACAATAGAGACTTAATTGTCTCGCGTTCTGTCATTATCTGCTTTTTATTGCAATTATTGTCTAAAGAAGAGGAAGAATTCAATTTGAAATCCAGTTTTGCCAAAGACTGGTCTGTTATGTGTGAAGAGGTGTTAAGAGATAACTGCAACAAACCATTCATATAACAGTTCAAACATATTCCTATCGACCGTCTGTTGCGCTTCCAATTAGTTATGCTTTTGTTATACAATCAGTTGAACCAAACATTTGTCAGAAATACTAATTTTAAATAATTTATTATTACATTTAAATAATAATCGAAAAATTAGTATTCATAACATATTAATAACATTTGTAAGTATTTCCTAAGTTATCCATTATATTCATTGAAGGCATAGCGTAACGCTTATTCTAATCCCCACTTGACCTTGACACAAGAACCCAGAAGTTATAATAAATTCTTAATGGATAAAATGCGTTGCAATAAATAAAGTAAAATGTTTTTCATGTTTTCAAAATTAAATAAATTTTTATTTGAATCAAATCGGAAGATATTATGCCTTCAAAACATCTTTTTCTTTGATATGAGCTGTGCCTTGGAATAGACCACTTTCTTCGCTTTCATCTTTTGCAGGAACATTTACAATATTATCATTTTCTTGGTTCGAATCTTTAACCGAAATTTTTTGATAACCAGATTTAAGGGCCGACTCTTCGTTTGTCTTCAATTCACTCACATATTCGACATTCGCCTCATTTTCTAAATAAATTTAAAACATTAAACTTAATGAATGACAATAATCGATGACAATTGGCTTTCATAACCAAGATGGCACACCTTTAGCATCATCTAATTTGTTGGACTTTTGAACATTGTTATCTAAATTAGTATCATTAAGTTTACTCGAATCTTGTTGTTGTTTTTGAGAGCCAACAAAACCACCCGAATTTATTCTGTCCCTTATTCTGTCCTTTGTCCTCCGACTATACGAAACACTCAAACAATTGAACAAAACAATTAACAAAATTGTGAACAAAAAGTTTAAATTCATTATAACTCAAAAATGTATTAAAACTTGCTTTCTGTAAAAATTGATATTTACTCTGCCAAATGAACTTTGCTTGCTTAGGTCGTTATACTCTAACTTATATCAAAGCAGAATATAAATTAATTAGTTGAAATAAGTAATTAAAAAATCTGCTACTGATTGGTCCTTATTAATGAGAGTGGATTAATTTGAGCATGCAACAGCTGTTCTTATGGAATTATCCCAAAATGAAAAGTTGGCCTAGATTATTAACATAAATTTCCAGTACAAATTTATTTTTCTTATTTGAGCAGGCATTATTTGCTAACAAACATAAGCCAAAAATCTTTTTAAAAGTTAAAAAGGATTAAGGCTCAGAATTTCAAAATTCTTAATTAGATTTTGATCCATAGTATTTAAATACAATGGACTAGAACAAAAAATTCGTTTGAATAATAAAATCATGTAAACAAATATTTAATATTTCATTGAATTTATTAGTTGAGACTAATTTAGCTGAAACTGACTCATGCTTTACCACAAATCTAGATTAACTAGGATCAAACAAAATACATGTATGTATGTCATACACTCACTAAGCTTTTAATGATACGATTCAAGTGAAATTTTATCAAATACTAAATTAATAAAAAGTAAAAATATAACCAAGAACTTAAGTAACTCTTATAATGTTAAATATCTTTATTTAGATATGATATTTGCAGGGAAAGTGGCATCGGATCCAAGGGAGAAAAGTAGATCTTTTACCCCTCCCCTAGAGTCAAAGTATTTTCAATAAAATCCGAAAAGTTTTGACCCCCCCCCCCTCTAAAATTTTGCCAAAATTTAACATTA
>JAQGCS010002242.1:0-10742 GCA_034702105.1 Fuscozetes fuscipes
TTATACATTCAAAAAATGTTGAAAGCTGGTGGGGGGAGGGCGAATGGGGTGAAGCACAAAACTATATACTACATTCTTACTTCATAAATGTAGTGAAAAAAACACTTTATTTTAGTTAATTAATCAATTGAGTAATCAATGAAAGCGTGCTTTGAAGCAGTTTTATGATGTGTTACAGCATACAATTTTACAGCGCCGGACAGACCCTTTGGTTAAATGAAGTTAATTTGATTTAAATGAGTCTAAATTCAATACAATTCATATTTGTTACAAAATTAAAATTAAAAAAACTTGACTTTAATATGATTTGCTTTCACGAGATTTCCAAAGATTCAAATGCAGTTCACATCAATTCATTCAGTGGTTAAAAGCGAGTGTCGAACAAAATTAATAATTTTTTGATATGAATCATAAACAGGAAGAACAGGATGAAGTGCCAAACAATGCGCCCACATTTTATGAAAAACTTCGCTGGTCAGCTTTCACTGCGGCCAGAATTATTCAAATAGTTATTTGTATTCTCACAATAATTGTCGGAATATTTTTCGAAATTCTGTTCTTTTTCACGGGGAAAAAGGACTGGCGTTACCTAATTATCACTCAGGTCACTCAAAGAAACTGTCCATGCAGTATGACTATTCTAGATCCAAGATTCTGGTGGGACGTGTTTTTTTGGGTTTTTGTTGAGGTCAGCATCACTGGTCTGATTGGGGCGGCCTATCACATCAAATATTTGCAAATCTTCTATGCATTTGTGGCGATACCAGTGTTCCCGTATTGTATAATTCCATGGTTTATTGTGGGCGGTCTCTTCAATCAATGGTCACTTCATAAAACACCATCAAGTCCTCAAAAAGTACCCTAGACATTTCACAGACATTACACACACATACATAGATATTATAGATTTCTCTTAATAATAATATAATCAAAAATAAACTCGAATTTAATGTTTTAGTCTTAAGTTTCAAAGATATCAATTGTAATAAAAGTTTTAAACTTAATTCAATGTTAATATTTTGAACTAAACGTCGCTATAATAAAAAAAAAATAGCTGCCATTCGTTAAATATTGATCCAAATACTTAAGAATTTGCATTTCAGACTTCTTGACTTGAATTCTATCTTTGATTAGTTCACCAAAATGAGTGGAAACCAGGGATGGCCAAGGGGGATCGACTGATTATCCCCCTAAAGTCCAAAATATTGAATTATTCCCCCTAGAATTTTTCAAAAATTTAACATTGAAGGTATACCCCCTAGTTGCCGCCGAGCGAAGCGAGACGGCAAATTCAAAAAATCACCCTTAGAACCCCCCACTAGAAATTTTTGATTAATCATCCTCTAGATCCCCCTCTAGAGCTGTCGACCTTGGCCACCCCTGGTTGAAACAATGTGGAAGAGGGTCAACCAGAAACCCCCGCCTTAAAAATCCGTAAGTAAGAGCTAAAAACTTAGATAGGACCATTTTCCAAATCAAAATCTATGGCAGATCTTTCGTATCCCTTGTCTTTATCAACAAAAGAGTCCAAAATTCTGACTTCAAAGCATTTGATAAATATTTGGTTTCTACGATCTTAACCATTCACTTATAAAGTGGTAGACTTTTTTCACATCTTCGGCCAAAATCTGCAATCAAATGGAATAACCAAATATTTTTAAACTGGATTTAAACCAAGTTTTAATGTAAATTTCAAATTTGCTTCGAATCCCATCCGAATAATTTATGTGATCCAAAAAATTAAACGTTAGTCGGAATTTAGATTGTAATGGATGCTATACGAATGTTCTGGTCTTTTTCAACATAAAATACATAATGCATATCATAATGCTTATGGGTTAACAGTTATAATCAGAGGTCGTCAACATACAAATTTGATCCTGGTTGAGGATGCTCATATTTCATTGTGTAATCTCTTCCATTATGAAATCTATTATAATAAGTTGTTGAGAAAAATAAAGTGATACTCAATATTGTGATCAAATCTTCTCAGTAATATACTTGTGTTTGTTAAAAAAAAGTGAATACAGTCATTTTCATCGTTTTTATGCCAGAGATACCCAAGGTCCTCGACTTTAGGGGGGTTCCTCGGAAAAATTAGGGGGTATGGGTCCTGACTCACCAGGAAAAAAATCACAGCCCCTGTGAACTTTTTCTGAATCTCCAAAATTTCGACAAAAACTTATAAAATTTGCTAAAAAACTTTGTCATAATTGTCATAGTCAATTAAGAAATTAAAATTTTTAAGCTCTAAAAATAAGAAGAAAGATGTTGACCTAAGATTAAACTTGTTCATTGAATTTAAAATGTGCATTAAATTATGGGAGAATTTCAGATTAGACTATATGTTGAATTAAATTAAATGAAAGTTCAATTGGATTATGATTTGATGCAATGATAACATAATTTGTGAGCGAATGTGAATGAATGTGAATCAGTGTTTATTTATAAAAATGAGTTTATTCGTTTCTAAACGCTTTTCACAGATGATTTTAAAAAGAATTTTGTTAACAAATCAATTGTTAAGTTTGAAAATTATTAAACAAATTTCAAACAAAGAAAGTGTCCAAAAGGGCGAAGAAGTAAATAAAGTAAATAATAAACTAAACGAAAGGATATATTCGTATTTGTATATCGACCGGCGATTTGCGACCACTGTTTACAATGTATTGCAACCCAATTATGACTCATATTTCTTACAACAAATCATAAATCAATTCAATTATATTAAACTCAATTACGAGAGAAGAGGTCTCGACTTTGAATTCAATGCAAATCAAATGCGCGACGATTTGAGACAATTAATTGCTTTCAAACAGGAATTGGAGCCAAAGATTTACACTAAACAAAAGTTAATCAATAAAATCAATTCTAAGAAGAAGACGAATAAAACCGTCTCTGAAGATATGATTAACGAATACAAACAAATTAGTGATGAAATTAAAGAATTAACTCAAAAAGTATGTGATTTGGAAGAAGTTGTTATGAAATTTGTTATCAATATTCCCAATGACATCAAAATTGACGACAAATGTGACAATTATTTGATTTCGAGTTACGAACCGAAAGAGAAGAGCAAACATTTGATCAAACATTTGAATTACATTCAGTTGTCTTATATTAACAAATGTTTGTATGAATCGATAGTTGGCCCCAAATCTCGTTATTTAATGGGAATCAGCGCTCAATTAAACCAATCATTGATTGAATATTTCGCTCAATCTTTACGTCAAAACCAATTTATTGATATTTCAGGCATTGATTTTGTGAAGACTGCGGTAATAGAGGCCACAAATTATAATGATTTGACTGATTATAAATCAGATCAATTGAAAATCAAAGTCAAATCTGATGAATCTTTTAATGATAATTACAATCAAAGCTTACATTTGGTGGGAAACTCTTCTTTTGAGTCAATTTGTGCTTTGATTAGCAAAAGACAATTCAATTGGTATTCAGAAACGATTAAACTTTTATCAATCGGACAGACGTTTGAACAGAATTTTAATCAAAACAATTCGATTAACGCAACGATTATTACAAAAGAAAATATCGATTTATCAGACAATCAGATGAATCATTTGTTTCAATTATTGTGGAAATATGTGACCTCTTTAGACATAAAATGTCGAGCAATTAGATGCAGTCCCGAAGAACTTAATAAAAGTGAATATTCACGAATTCATATCCAAGTTTGGCTCAAATCACAAAATCAATGGTTAACTGCTTTTGAAATAAGTCATTACAAGGAATACATATCCGTCCGATTGGGAGCCCCTGAATCTCATGTAATCAACGCTAAGATTAATGTATTTCAACTAATTATATCAATAATGGAATCGAATCAAACAATTGACGCAAACATAGAAATACCCGAATGTTTGAAAAAATTTATTTAAACTTAATTTCCAAATACTATTTAATCAGTTTTTTGTTGATTTGTTTCTGTAATTAATGATGAATTCATTTCTAATTAAAGAACTATTTTTTAATTACATTTAAATATTAATTTTCATTGAAATGAATATTAGGCCTGAAATGTGGCCATAAAATCGATAACTATTTTCTTGAGTTTAGCGTCGGTTTCGTCGCTAATCTTTCCTTCAGTTGCGATAACACTCAACAAATCCTTGTGAGACGTTTTGATGTGTTGTAAAAACTCTTTCTCAAACTTTCCGATCTTCGAGGGGTCCAATTTGTCCAAATACCCGCGCACTCCGGTATAGATGACGGCAACCTGGTCCTCAATTGGCATTGGAACTATCAAAATCAAAGATAAGTTAGTTTTTAATGGTTAGCTGTTAAGTACTGACCGTATTGACCCTGTTTTAACAGTTCTGTGAGTCGGACGCCTCTATTCAACAGTTGTTGTGTGGCCGCATCTAAATCAGAACCGAACTGAGCGAAGGCGGCCACCTCTCGGTATTGCGCCAATTCCAATTTCATTGAACCGGCGACCTGTTGTCACGGATCAAATCAATTATCTAACATTTCATTAAATTTATAGCTCAATACTTGTTTCATAGCTCGGGTTTGAGCGGCAGAACCGACACGACTGACAGATAAACCCACGTTAATGGCGGGTCGAATGCCTTTATAAAAGAGCTCAGTTTCTAAGAAAATTTGTCCGTCGGTTATAGAAATGACATTCGTTGGAATATATGCGGAGACGTCGCCGGCCTTTATATCAATTCAATGTTTAGTTTTTAAAAAATGTATATATAATATATTTGACCTGTGTTTCAATGACTGGAAGAGCAGTCAAAGAGCCGCCTCCGAAGCTTTCATTCATTTTAGCCGCTCTTTCGAGAAGACGAGAGTGAAGATAAAAGACGTCTCCGGGATAGGCTTCTCGACCGGGGGGTCGACGCAATAATAGAGACATTTGACGGTAAGCCACAGCCTTTCGATTATATGCTCATTAATTCAATGCAAACAATAAGAGAGAGATTACTTGTTTTGAGAGATCGTCGTAAATGATGAGTGCGTGCATTCCATTATCTCTGAAGAACTCTCCCATCGCACAACCAGAATAAGGCGCCAAATATTGAAGCGGTGCCGCATCAGAAGCTGTGGCGCAGACGACAATTGTATATCTCATGGCATCGCTGTCTGATAAACGTTTGACGATTTGAGCGACAGTCGATCTCTTCTGTCCGATAGCGACGTAAACACAAAACAATTTTTTCTTTTCGTCTGAGCCGTCATTAAATTGTTTTTGGTTTATGATAGTGTCGATTGCAATCGCAGTTTTGCCGGTCTGTCGATCGCCAATGATTAGCTCCCGCTGTCCTCTTCCGATCGGTACTAAACTGTCCACAGCTTTCATACCCGTAAGCATAGGTTCTTTGACACTGGTTCGGGGGATGATTCCAGGTGCTTTCAGACCGACACGAGCTCGCTTTGTGGTACCAATTGGTCCCTTTCCGTCAATAGGATTACCCAAAGCATCGACAACACGTCCTAAGAGTTCCATTCCAATTTGAACGTCGACAATAGCGCCGGTCCTTTTAACTATATCCCCTTCTTTGATAAGTCTGTCGTTACCGAACACTACAATACCCACATTGTCGGGCTCTAAATTCAGAGCCATTCCCTTCATAGAGGATTTCCCAACGATTAGTATTTAAATGATTCAAACTGAAAGGGCATACTTTGAGACCACTGGAAAACTCAACCATCTCTTCTGCCTGGATATTCTTGAGGCCATAAACTCTGGCGATACCGTCACCGATCGATAGTACTCTTCCGGTTTCATCTAAATTTGCTGAAGCCGTTTGACCTAAGATTCTTTCCTCTAATATGGAGGAGACCTCAGCCCCAGAGGCACGAAGTTTAGGAGTGGATCCAATGCATCGAATGGCATTCAAACTAATCGGTGAATAGGCTTTTGATAGCTTTCAATAAGAAATTCAATAAAAAAAAATTGCGAAACGATTCCAAAACTAATTATATTCACATTTTTAAGAAATGAAGCCTTTGTTGACGCACTTCGGCTCAGATTAAGTGATCGGACGGCGAGTGTACTCAACGCCATTTTGTTGTCCTTCTATTCAATCAAAGGTTAAAATCGATTATTATTCTCAATATTCGGTTCAATTCATGCAAATTGTAGTCCAAATCAGTGGAAACTAATGAAACATTTGCTGCAAAATCGCATAAAATACGGATAAAGTGATTAAATTAGAGGACAAATACTAACCGGTATTTAATGTATGGATTAAAGGTTGAAGCGATCAGAATATGAAGTCTGGTCTTTGGCTTTGACTGAAGTGAGTCTGCGCTCAAAAGCAATGCATTCTTGTATTAAATGCCTTATTTTCTATCGTTTGAGTCTCTTCTCTGAGTCTTAACTGTTTTGGTCCTTAATTTTAGTGACATTTCGTCAAATCATAACAAATGCCTATAATTTCCTGATTTGTGCCAAAACTCTCCTTTGACTCAATTATTTTGAAATTCATTTAAAGTTTAGATAATTTGACTCAAATGCCAACAAATTTTAAAGTCATTCATTAAATTTGTTTCAATTTATAAACAATTGATTAAAAGGTTAGGAGAATGTCAGTCGGTGTCAACAAACTGTTAACTGACGCCAAGAAGTTGGTCACCAAATTGAAAGATTATGACTCAAAGACGGATCTTCTAATGGCTAGAACTCAATCGTTGAATAAATCTGTGGAAGCCATGAAAGAGGTATTCCTCAGATGTTGTGTTTCATCGTTTAAATGGATTATTTGTAGTATCACGAAGAGGTCACTGCTATGAGTGGTAGGTCGGGCTCAGCGCAGAGGAACGCCATTATTGTGACCATTCAGAGGGAAAGCAAACAACTAAGAAAACTAGAGGTCGAAAATCGTGACCTCAAGTGTGCGATAGAAGACTATCAGTTCGTTTTGGAACTAATTATGAGTAAATACAGACATCAAACAAACCAATTGATTAAATTGGAAAAAGTCGAAAAGGAATGCCTCAACTCTCAGAACAATAACTCCAATGAAGTAATTATAAAACTAATGAATCAAATCTGTGAAATGGCGTCAGTTATGAACCAATCGATTAGAGCCGACGAAATCAATTCTCTCAAAGAGGAAGAACTCATCGCTAGACTCAAACTCGAGAACAAAACACTCCGAGAATTGCTTAAAATCGCAAAAACTAATGGTTCCCTCAATCAAACTCCTGATGACTAGTGATTCCAGTTATTCCTCGAATTCAATTGTTTTATATTTTCAAATATAAATAAAAGTGTATAAAACTAGTCGTAAGAAAAACTAATCAATATTTTTATTATTTTTTCACTTCATTTTCATAATCGCTGTAATATTCTGAGCGATCCTGTCTTTCAAACTTTGGCTCAGAATTATTGGTCTCACTTATGCTGTGTTGGATATTTTCAGGGGTTTTAAGGCAACGAAAAACTGTTAGAGCCTTTCAAATGAAAAGATAAACAAATTAACAAAATTAATGTCAAATTGTGTTCATTTTAATTAATACCTGTGCTGTCATTTTGGCGACATCTGAGGCATCGTTGGATACAATGAGTGTATTATTGGTTTTGGCCAAATTGGAAAACGCTTTGACATATTGTTCGGCCACATTAAGTGAAGCCGCGTTCTGACCACTATTATTCTGGAGTTTATCAGCAATTACTCGGATCCCTTCCGCTTTGGCCTCAGCCTTAGCTACGATGGCTTTGGCCTCTCCTGAGTTCAGATGATATAAATTTGTAAATTGTTTTAAAAAGGCTTACAAACCTTCGGCTCTATTTATTTGTTCAATTTTGAGGGCTTCTGAGGCCAGAATACGAGACCTTTTCATACCCTCAGCGATGTTAATCTCTGCCTCTCTTTTCCCCTCTGACTCAAGAATGGCGGCGCGTTTCTTACGTTCGGCCTCGACCTGCATTTGCATCGCCTCCTGAACTCTGGCGGGCAGTGAAATGTCTCTAATCTCGTATCGCATACATGTGAGACCCCAGGACTGAGAAGCGGTGTTTATTGATTCGACGATTGCGATATTGAGTGACTCTCTTTCTTTGAAAACTGAATCCAAAGTGATTTTACCGATTTCTGATCTCATAGTTGTCTGCGCCAATTGGGTTATCGCGAATTCTGGGTCTTCGACGCCATACGAAGCCTTATAGGGATCGACGACTCGCAGATATAAAACACCGTCGATATTAAGAGTCACGTTATCGGCAGTTACCGCCGACTGTTGAGGAATATCTATTGCTATTTCTTTAAGACTCTGGACATAACTGATCTGATCGACGACAGGAACTAAAATGTTGAGTCCCGGGTCTATATTTAAATAGTTTAAACTTCAGTTACAATTATCTCAATTTGGTTAAAGTTATCATTACCTAGAATTTTGTTAAAACGTCCCATCCTTTCGATAATCCAAGACTCTTGTTGCGGAACAAATACCACAATTGTGTTCATACGCGCCGAATGTCTTAATCGGACGGCTGTTGTGCCGAACGAAACATTTTTGTTAAACTTATTCGTCAATAATTTGAATTCATTTAAAGAAATTTGTCTTGTTAGTTTATTTATAGAGCGGATGGAAAACATTTCGTCTCACAATTTGATCCCGAATTCAATTCAAATAATTGTAAAGAAAATTGTCTCAAAATTTCATCACTTCATTGAATATAATGTTTTGAAATGCTTTGAAAACATATGCCTTCAATGCGTCCACTCATTGCAATTCTCCACCGAAAAGGCGTTCCTTCCCTTCCTTCGTCTGCTTATGACTCCCTCTCCACTCGATTTTTACATTCAATTTAGTTTCACTCACACGAGCATTTATCATAAGTACCGATTCCTACTTCTTAAAAGTTCATTAACTTATACGTAAGTTCAAGAGATTTGACCAAGTTAAAAATCGCATTTCAGAAATCAAGATATAAGTTCATGAACTTTAAAGACGTAGGAATCGGTATTAAACTTATCCCAATTTATGCCCCAACTACCACCGTATTATCTAGGTAGATCATAAGTAATCTCAACATGAAACAAGTTTGGTTCAAGCTCAATCCCCAATACATTTACACTATTTATTAATTTTAAAAAGTGTTTAATTAATTTTAAAAGAGTAGTCTTTATCAAATTGAAATCCCCATCCGTGAAACGGCCATTTTTGATTAACCTATACCTATGCCTAACCTAACCTAACCATCCCGATTTAATATTTCCAGACTCCATAAATTTAATACTTATGTCTTCCCATGTATTTAACATCGTATCATACCAAATTAACATGTCGATCTAAAATTACCATATTACTATTTGCCTAGGACAGGATGGGAATATGCCTATCACATAGATTCAACATAAGATATACAAGGCTAATCATTGACCTCTCCCATAGACATAATATAAGATCCATCAGTAATCTCAGCCATGGAATTAAATTTCCTAACACGTATAAAAATATATCTCGATAGTCCGGCCTTAATTTTATCCCTTTCAAAAGAATATTCACACAGTACGGCTTCAATCCCATCCCTCTCCAAGGCATATCTACATAGATCTGTCTCAATCTTCCCCTAGCATAGACTCAAATTTTGAAAATATTCCTAAAATTTTGTAATGTAGAATCACTACATTATTACTAATTGTTTTACATTCTAGCTCCATTTTTATGATAATTCCGTTTTTTGTGAACCTAAAGCTGAAATAATGATCCTTCTCCCATTAATTTAATGTATAAGAAGATCCAATTCTATGAACTCAAAGTTATAAAGTTTCCATTTGTATGAACCAATATCTGAAGTCATTTGTAGTACAAAACAATACTAATTTGAATCCAATTTTATGGACTATTGAACTGAAAAACTTTATGAATATAAACTTAAGTAAAAATCTATTCTCTATTTATAACTAATAATTCTTTTCGCGAATATAAACAAGCAAAAATTGACGGTTACTTCAAGTTTTAGGCCTTTAGTTATCACTTTCTTAAAAAATTTCAATAAGTGTATGTATTTTTAATCGAAGTCCATTTTTGTGAACTTTCCAATTTTATGAACTAATTTTCCTCAACCGACCAGGTTCACAAAAATGGAGCTAGACTGTATTAGTTTCAATGAAAATACTGTGAAGACTATATGCTTCTGGAAAACCCAAGTTTTCATTAACCGTTAACAGACTTTTTCGAATTTTTTTCTCTATCATGCTGAAATTATTTACGAATTACCTAGATAACGTGATAGTTAATGCGTAAATTGGGATAACTGCATCGTTAGTCTGTAAATTGAACATATTGAATAGATATTCTCCCTCTCTACCAGGGATAGCCAAGCTTTTCGACTCTAGGGAGGTCTAAATTGGGTTTTTTTAAATTTTCCAGCAAAAAAATGCAAATACAAGCCACCTCGCTTCGCTCGACAAAAAACACAGGGGGAACCAAAAAATTTTCCACCTCCGCTCGTCGATCCCCTTTGCACATTTTTCCAAAATAATATATATACCTGTAATATTAAATTTCCAAAAATTTCTAGAGGGATTGCCTAATTTTTCGACTCTAGGGGGTCAGCGAGCAACCCCCTTGGCCATCCCTGCCCTTTACCCTGCATCATACTTGTATTGAGTAAACTAAGTAATGTTCAAATTATTGAATAAATGTTTTATTGCGAAACAAAACGAATATTAATCGATAAATAACTTATTGTTTGTAATAAATTGAAGCAAACATTAGTAAAACTCAATCCTCTCATTATTTTCTAAATAGTCGCTAAA
>JAQGCS010002243.1:0-10740 GCA_034702105.1 Fuscozetes fuscipes
CTCTCTCTCTCTCTCTCTCTCTCTCTCTCTCTCTCTCTCTCGAAATCAAATAAATTAATTCAATTTGATTGGCATTTAAGCGACATTTGAATCGATCAATGATTTAATGATGTCTCAGATTTTTGTTCTTCAAAGCAATCATTAAATTTTTCTTATTATCGATAAAATGAGAAATTTATAAAAAAGCAAAGGGTTTGAAGGGTTTGATAAATCAGATTTGAGTTAATGACAATATTCTGACGGATAAACCAAAATCACATGCAATCACTTCCAATCAATTTCTTTACTTAAGGACTAATAAATCTAATGAATAACTGTTTTAATTAAAAATCTCTTATTTTAGTTAACACGAGTGATATTTGTATTTGTATATGGTGAGCTTTAGGTCATATGACCATGGGCAACTTAGTTGACAAATTTCATATCAAAAAGGTTTCTTGAATTCTAGTTTTGGGTGAAAACGATAAAAACTCCAATCGATTTCCACGAAAAACAACATTGAAACTTGCTCAATAATCATTATTATTTAAGCTCAAAGCCCTAAAACCGTCTTTAAGCTTTAAAGAAGAAGAAAGCTTCAATTCAGCTCGAATCAAACTATTTAAATATTAAAAAATAAAATATTAAAAAAATTAGGCAATATTTTCAACTACTAAGGTCAAAATAATGCAAATTATATTAAACATAAAATAATTGGGAGTTTTGGTCAAAATAATATTAATAAGATTTTAAGTGTGAGAAATGAGCTTGAATTAGCTATACAAGTATATATGTTACAAGTATTCACTTAAATATTTTATAGTTGAGATTCGAATCTCTTAGTGCCGTTAATTATTATCAATGTGTTAATATGATTAGCAAGGCAATCTACTTTTGATCTGATTCTCCTTAACAAGTAAATTGGTGTAAAATCAGCATGTTCATGTAATATTTGAATTATTTTTTTGTTTTGAAACAATTGTTGAGATATTAAATATTAGCAAAACTTTTAGGGTTTAGGAGATCAACTGATTATCCCTTCCTAGAATCAAAAATATTGGATTATCCCCCCTAGAATTTTTAAAAAATTGAACATTACAGGTACAGGTATACCCCTTCAAATTTTTACCTTACTCCCCTATGTGTTTTTCGCCAAGCGAAGGAAGGCGGAAAATTCAATAAATCACCCCTAGATCCCCCTCTAGAGCCGTCGACCTTGGCCACCCCTGGTTTTGCGACTATTAGTCATAATTTATATAGCATTTGATATAAAGTTTATTGAAATGGCTTTGGGGCAGATTTGGGAGAACTATTTCAATTAGGATAAAGTGAGGGTCAGATACGAACGCAAAGACATTTAGACTCTTCTCGTTGGCCAATATTTGTAAGTTTTAATAAATATTATCTTTTAATCAATTATTAATACATTGGTTGGAACTTTGTGTTAGCAAAGCTCATAATGAATAAAAAATTCATCAAAACTTTTTCATTAAAGTTTTAATATAACGAAAAAGTTGAGATCATTCTGTAATTTCGTGTTAACCGAACCATTTTTCAGAAGAGATTTGAGACTTCAGATTATTAGAGTTTATTTATGTTCGGCTTATGTCAGAGATAGCACTGAATTAATGCACGAATCACTTAAAAATAGGTATGAAGTGAAACATTTTACGACTCCAAGTCTCGGATACAAAATTATTTTTATAATAAATGAATGTTTACTGAAAGCGATATTAGATTTTGTTGAGCGAAAACGCTTTTCCTCTTCAGATTCCACATTCATATGTTTTAAAAATCAGTTTATCATTTAATTTAATGAGCGATCATTTGTGTAATTCATGGCTCAAATCAAAATAAATCAAAAATTTGATACTAATTTGTTTCATTTCAAATGATATAATTTATTTTTATTACATTTTTCTACTTTTCACAGAATTTCATTACTGTTATGAAGAGAGTTGATTGAGTTTATTCAGTTTGAATATCATTTTATTGGCAAACATTAAAGGCACTCAATATTACTCAAGGTATTTGAGTATTCCACACAACAATAAATTCAGGAGAATTCTCGATAAAACCAAGGAGTGCTGTCTTTTCTGCAATATTCAACTATATTCATATCTGCAATGTTTTCCACTAAAATTATAAGCAAAACCCAACTCTAGTTATGAACTTACTTTTCTCAATGAAATTTCAGTCATAACCACTTATTTCGATCATCATTTCCAGACTATTTCCACCCACTGAGTTTTGCACAAGAATATGCAAGTGCTGATTAACCCTTTTCATTAACTTCAAATATTTTGAGTATCATTTTTTTATTATAAAATATGACTCAATATATGCCCTTAAATTATACCCTTGCAACTATTTATTATGGCTTAAGTAATAATATCAATATTTATATCTTTATTATTAAGGGTTAGAATACATTTCAAACACAAATTTTTGAATTTGCTTTTATTTATACAATGATTTTGTTCACTAAAAAAAGAAGGAAAATGAAAAAATCAAATGAACTTGCATAAAGGTAAGAAAATTGACTTTATTCATAAATACGGAAGATGAAAAAAATAAAGGATTTCGGCCAATAATCTGTCATTTGTTTCCGGTTTGAAATGAATCAAATGTTATAATTTAGGACAAAATAACCTCAAGTTCGATTAAATAATTTTGATTTACACCATTCAACTTTAATTCGATTAAATTTAAAATTGAGTCACTTTTCAATTAATTCAAACATGTGATCTTAGTCAAGTTTTCTCTTTTAAGCATTGCTCACTTCTTATCCTCGTTTTCTATAACAAATTTAAAGTTGAACATTTCATTGAATTCTTCATATCTACATGTTCATATTCTTCATAGCTACTGAATAAGATAGGTTCTAGGTGCATATGGCCTTGTTCATGCAAGTGGTGACAGTAATAAGAATACCTGAAATTGTAAGATGTATTGTCACACATTAGCAATCATTAATAGAAAACAAAAAGCGTAGGAAGGAAAGTGAGCAAGGAGATAAGTATAATGATATTTTTGCAAGCATATCAATAAATATTCTATTTACAATTTCATCAATATTTTTAATTAACATACTCAATTTGTTAGCATGGATATTACAACTTCCTTCAATTTAAAAGTCATTTATAAAAATGATATTAAAGTACAAAGATGCATCTTACAATTTGCATAACTTTCGGATACTATTCTTACAGACACGACTTGCATGAACATGGCCATAAACATTTAAATGGCTATCCAGGTTTGACTGTAATTCAATTACTTGAATTGAAATATGAATGAAAGTCAAGTTCATAATGACCTTGATCGTAGACAGGGTTCTTCAAAGTCGATGGCCTCAGAAGTGTACTTACAGGGAACTACTTACAACTTGGACACTATGATCATAAGATAAATTGAAATACCATTCAATTCAATTATTTCTCTGATTTATTGCAAATTGATTTATTTTTTCGATTTATTTAGTATTAAAAAAAGAAACTGGATAACTTATAATAACAAAATTATTAGAAACTTCTCTTTTATGTGATCATTAATTTTGAATGAGATTATTAATTTAATAATGATTTCATCGCTCAAATTAAAGATCTTTCGCTTATTAATAGTGAAACGAAATCATTAATAATTCTCTAAACAGAATCACGTTTTCTCAAAACCCTTTCACTGAAATCGTTATCATAGAGTCTTGACTTATAATTTATATCTCATTCAGAGTTTAATAACATTCGCTTTTGATTCAAAAACAATTAAAATATTACAACAAAACCATTAATTTTGAATATCATCAATATACATGTTGATTTAAAATAGCCTTAGAACTTTGGAACAATGGCTTAGAATCATGATGGCCAATCAGGGATGCCCAAGGTCCTCAACCTTAGGGGCGTCCCTTGGACCAAAAAATTAGGGGGTATAGTGGGTATTTTCTGAGTCGCCAGGAAAAAAACATAAAAGAGCTTTGAGCTTTGCTTTTTCTCCTTTTCACTTTTTTCTGAATCTCCAAAATTTCGAGGGGGAGTAGCGGCAGATAATTTTTCCCAAATATTTTGTGTCAAATCTAGGGGAGTCCGCTTGAGTTTTTTTTTAGTTTTGAGATCTCAAAAACTAGGGGGCATTTGGGCTCTACCCCCTTGGGCATCTCTGATAGTTAATCTATGTCACGTGTATGTACGGCTATAATGAAATTAAAATGATGTGCATAGGCTCCTGTATCTCTTTTGTTCCAAGATATTTATCACTTCTACGCCATCCTAATTACACTTGAATTAAGAGATGACAATGATAAAATATGAAAAAGAGTCACCTCATCTATCATTTGACATATATTTCAAGAACCTTTTAATATGAATAAAAGATATACAGGAGCATATGTACTTGCAATTCAAACGGCTGGGTTAAATCACTTGTGACCTGGAAGTTTTTCTCAGACATAAGATTTCTTATACATCAAATCGACGTAAAATTAAATGAGGTCATGAAAAGTATATTTTTACAATTTTTTTGACGTTATTTATCGACAAATTAAAATGGCGAATAATTATGATCAAATAATATAATTTATCGATATTAATCGAACTATGCTGTTCGCTTTTTGAGTTTGATTCATATTCCCTCTTAATCATATGCTAACATAGAATGTTCTTTACGAAGAAAATTGAATATGATCCTAATAGTTTTTGAAATAGCTTTTTAATCTCCTTAAAATCTTATCCAGTTACATTTTGGTGAAAAAAATTTGAAAATTGGTTAATCCACTCAAAAGTTATGGAGAATTTCTTAACGGAATTAAGTTTTTGTGTTAATTGTATATAAAGTCGATTTACTTGAAAAGTATTCGATTTTAAAATGAAATATAAAATTTAAAATCAGAGTTTAATTTTCTATCTGTATAAACTTGGCCATTCACTCATTTAGTACTGGCTTTTGGATATTGATAAACTATGAAAATTAGCAGACTTTGTGATTAATTCATTTCAACTTCAATGACCTATGGCAGTTCTCGACCTATGGTTTAGTGCAGGGATGGGCAAAGGGGGATCGCCTGATTATCCCACTAAAATCGAAAAATTGCCATTATCCTCCTAGAATTTTTCAAAAATTTAACATTGTATAATCATCCCTCGCTGCCGCCGAACGAAGTGAGGTGGCAAATTCAAAAATCACCCCCTAGATTGCCCCCTATAAATTGACTCATCTAAAGCATTTTAAGTCTTATTAATGTGAAATAAACAAATACATGGTAATTAGAGGAAAAGGGTTCAATTTAGACCAGGGGTGCGGAAGGTACCCGACCTCAGGGGGGATCCCTCGGACCAAAAAATCAGGGGGTGTATTTTTTTACTCGCCGGAGAAAAAACTCAGTCTCCAAAATTTCGAGGGGGGGGGGGTAGTGGGAGATAATTTTTTCAAAAAATTTACCGCCTCGCTTCGCTCGGCAAAACTTTGCGTTTTCCTCGCTTTCGCGAAGGGGGGGGGGGTCCGATTTGCCCCAAATCTAGGGGGGTCTCGCCGGGACCAAAAACTAGGGGGTATTTGGGCTATATCCCCTTTCCACACCCCTGATTCAGACCTTTGTTTTGCCATAAGTTTCGATCCTTTATTTACTTGTTAGATGAGATATAACCAGGATGTCCTAAATAATTATATAACCTGAATTCAATGTTTCTAAAATATACCCTGAAGTTTGAACGTGAGTTGGAATCCTAGAAAAATGTTAAAATGAATTACAAAATCGGATTTAAACTGTATTGAGGGTAATTTGAACCGAGGTAAGTCGCATAGTGACAATTTTTCTGAAAATCACTACTTACGACCTTTTTTCAAATGAAATTATAAGTAACGACAAAAGGCCCTTGTTCATCATTCATTTATAGTGAGTGCAGTTTCAGTTCATTTATATATGTTTGAGAAATTCATTTATGGTAAAAACGAAAGCCTCAGAGAGTTTTCTAATAACGCAGGTATTCTTAATTAAAGCTGTTTTTACTTTTTTTAGCTGAACTCTAAACTTGGTAATCAAAATGCTAATTTAAAATTAATTTCGATTAAAAATTAGCCATAAAATAACGAAATAATATTTTCGAGTTATTTATTATACCTTTAAATTAAGTAAATATTTATTAAAATGAATTCTGTCTGAAGTGTTAATTGGCTTAAGTTTTCAAAAAACGATTTAAATTAAGTTCATTTCAGTTTAAAACAAATTCGTTCCTTTCAGCAGAATCTCAATATTCGTCACAAAATTTTGTTTTCAATAAATTACTTCATTCGTCACGATTTCCATTCAGACATTACAAACTCATTTGAGAAGGGGGTCAAAGGGGAGTCAAAGGGAGGTTTTTTGCCACACAATTTTTTATAATAGGAAAGGGGTCAAATGACGGACAGTCGCTATGCAGATCTTAAATTAGTCATAGCCAATTCATTTATAACCTAGTTAAATTAAGGTAATCTACCATAATTAACGTATTAACGTGTTAATTCAATTTAAATTCACTTGTCCAATTTTCAAAAGAGGGCTGTTCACCCTCTCAGTTTATTCGCCAACGTTTTTAGAATTTCAGAGGGGTTTTGTTGATTATGGTTAACTAACTCTAGAACTAATCCGTCTTGCTCAAAAGTAAACTTTTAAATTTATATTTGTCCTCACTAATATTTATCTCTAGCTGCAAAAAATGGGCTAAATAATTTTTAATTACTCCAAAATTACATTATCGATTTGAAATATGTAAAAAGTATCTAGTAAACCCACTTATATGCCTGTAATTGTGATCTATCACAAGGATCCTCATCCATTACCATTTTCATAGGGCAAAATTTCAACATTGTGAAGGTCATAACGCTTACAAATATTCTATTAGATAAACCTGGTTTGAGGAGGGGATATGTAATACGATAGCAGTGTACAATGAATGTGCCTGGCTAACATCAAAATATATTTAATTCAGTACAGTAAAAAAAATCCCATTGGTATTGAAAAATATATTTGTTCTTGTTTAGTACAATAATTAGTTGTCGGACATAATTAAAAAAAATCTTCGGATCATAAAAGGGATTGTTATAAGTTTTACCTTCAAATAAATTAAATTTATTTACAAATGTTAGTCACGTTCGAAATTATCTTAGGGACCAGTTTTGTTAACAACACTCCTCACTATTATTCATTAAGTTAGCAATCAAATAAAAAGAGATGAAAATTCAAATGTAAAGATATCAAGTTCGTTTATAATGTATTTTCATGATATTTTTTTAAAGCGGTACTCTTATGTTTAAAAACAATCATTCATAAAAAAAATTCCCTTTATATTTCATTTACTTTGAAGTAAGAATATTAAGCAAATAACAATATTATTCGTATTTATCAGTAAAGATGCGATCACTAAGTTTTCCTAAGTGAGCCCATAAATCATTGGAAAAACTTCCATAGAGTTCAATGTAAATTATTCCAAGGACTTATGGGCTCACCTAATATATATATATAATTGTTTATTTTTGTTAGAAATAATAGTTTTGTGAAAAAATGTCAGAAAGTATTCAAATATTGTAAAAATTATTAATCAGTATTCATATAATCACAATATAATAAAAGAAAGGAAGATATCATTAAGTTTTCAAACAATGCATATAAATACAGCGGTTAATGCTTTGAATATCAATCGATTCTATTAGATTTTCATTGGCCTCAATGTTATTTACCCTCAGTGTAAACCCGTGGTGCCCAAAGGGAAGGGTATTTCTACTGGTATGAAGGGAAGCTCAGATCAACAAAATAATTTTCCCGGAACACGAAATAATATACAAAAGATTTCCATCAATTTTTTCCTCGAAAATCTAGGGGGGTCAAAATTCATCGCTTTTTCACATTAAAACCACCTTTTTAGTCATTTGAGTGGTCATCTTAGTTAATTTCGGAACAAATAAAAATACACCCCTTTGGGCACCTCTATCGTAAACCATGCTAGAAATCTTATAGGCGTCTTTCACTTTCAAACAAATAATTTTTACTGTATATTGTTGATTGATAATTTATATTCATATAATTTCATAACTAAATTTGTATTCTAAACTTTTATCATTTACTATCATTTTTAAGCATAAAAGGCGTCGAAGTGCTAATAATAATACTTGAGTTTCTTCTTTCTTATTATTGCATGGTTACGAAAGAGCATTTTTCATATTGGATTTTCAAATACTTTACCAATAAAATGGTGCTTGCCCATTCATATATCATAAGAAAGTGTGTAATTGAGTGATAATTTTGAAAGCCTTCAATTTGAAGGTTTAATATTCTTTGAATTATAATAATTTAAATAACAATAGTTTTGTAATCAATGAATTTGTATTAAATATGATTGAAAACTACGATAGGACTGGAATTTCGAATTGTATGTCAACGAGAGGCCGGGTTTTCTTAATAACACTAATGCTGTGCATTTTTGGCATATGGATAACGTATGGGGCCACTACACGCAAGGCCACCAATTTGAAGAACTCCCCGATTTACTTCATATCATCACCACTTATGAGTCGGGGGTCAATGCGTTATCGGCCACAGATTCGTTTACCAGTGCGGACAACATTACCGCAAACAACAAATTCATTATTAGCTAATCCCTATGCCTATAGCTATTCCACATATTATAAGCTTCCGATTCAATTTGTTTCCAATGCAAAGCCGATCGATATAATCAAAGGTAAGCCATAAATCAATCCTATTGTTACTCAGATATAACAGTTTTGTCAAATATTAAGCTCTTTCTCATCCATCAAATCAAATGTTTTCTGTTTCACATATTTAGTAATTTGTCAGAACATAGAAATAAATTATTCGAAATTAAATTACTTTATCTTATAAAACAATAATTGATTGTTTGCTAATTACAGGTATAACCAAAAGTACGGCCAAAAAAGTGACTCAAAGCGCACATAAGATTTCGTCTTCAAAAATGTCAAATTTGATTTATTTGCCCCTAACTTATCTATCAAATGCCAAACCAATTAAAGTTATGATTAACTCATTGGGCAAAACATAACCCCTTTTAAACAAATATATCGCAATTACTTTCAATTACTTAATTAACGCATTTTCTCTTTATTTATCATTTTATTCATTCAATATTTTTGTAATTTTATTAATAGAGGGAAACTATAATATATTATTAAATAAAAGTTCATAGATGTTTTTTATTTCTTGCTTCGTTTTGTACATTAAAGCCAAATAAAAATCAAATGAAATCAAATAAAATCACAATTGAAATAAATTTTTACAATCCACAAAGACTTTCACAGCTTGAAGGCAAGTGCTCATATAAAATTAAGAATTTTCATAATTCATCTAGATATAAACTGAAATAAGCTTAGTTAACCTAATCTATACCAGATTTAGACATAAAAGTACCGAAAATGTCATTTCCAATAAAAAAATACAGCCGTTATGATCCCCTTTTTTTGCTAAAAATCCGCACTTTTCAGTTTCTACCACTTGAAGTCGAAAATGTATTTCCCTTTTTTTAAAAAAAAATCATTATGTTAACCAGGGATGTCCAAGGGGGTATATTTTTTATTTGTCCCAAAATCAACTTAGATGACCCCTATGACCTCTCAAATGAGCAGGACAAACATTCAATACTATTTTGTAATTTTTAATAAGACCACCACATTGGAAATATATAAACACCTTGGTTTTAAAAGGATACGTTGTAGGACTTGTTGTATTAAAAAGGCATTAGTATTAATTAAGAATTTCAACGTATATAACGTTGCATTTTAGAAAGAGAGGGTTAGTATATTGTTTAAATGTAGTGGTTCAATAAGAGATTACATTATTATATTTTATTGTTGTTTTACTCTTGGGTGTTTCAAATGCCTTCGACTGTAGTATGTTCGTTTGTTAAAACGATAAACAATACAGTAAAAATTTTTTGTTTCCGTATATGAGAGATGAGGTACAGTTAAGGCTCTTTATATCAATAAATTTATTCAATATTTACAAAATTATTCACATAAAGGGCTTAATTCAAATTAAATTAAGTTTAATAATTATTAACTTTTAGAGGAGGGGTCTAGGGGGAAGTTTTTTAAATTTTTTTCGTCTCGTTTCGTTCAACTGTGAGAAGGGTTGTACCTATAATGTTAAGTTTGGAAAAAATTCTAGGAAGTGGTTTTGCCAAAATTTTGGACTCTAGGGGATGGGTAAGGGGTCAAACCTCATTGGCCATCCCTGATTTTGACAGATAAAAACTTAAACTTATCCTTGATAATATTCATATTGTTGTTGTTAAATAGCCTTATCTGTATTGAATGTTGCTCTCATAGACTATTGCCATATACGGAACAAAAAACTTTTACTGTAATTACCGAAGTTACGCACATTGAAGGCCAGGCCTTATTCGTGAATTTTGAAAAAGGGGGTGGACTTCTTGGACGTACAAGAAGTCCATGGTAACAAGCTTGTATTGGACCAAAAGGTGATTCAATATATTGCGCAAAATCGTGAGATTAGCGGTTATTAACTGTAAAGTTTTCAATAAAGTTTTTAATACTAAAACCAGGGTGAAACAAGTTCGGATCAAACCTAATTCCCACTACATTTACATCCAAATGAAATCCCCATCAAAAATGGCCGTTTAACATTTATTTTTGATTACCCTATTGACAACCCAACCCATCTCCAATGCATATCCCCATAAGCAAGTCCCATTCTCATCTTTCTTCAAAGTATATCTCCATAAGTTAGACACATCC
>JAQGCS010002244.1:0-10740 GCA_034702105.1 Fuscozetes fuscipes
AAACCACCCCCTATACTCCCCCTAGAGCCGAAGAGCTTGGGCATCCCTGTTTTCACGTATATAATTTAGTATCATATACGTGTAGGAATTATGATAACATTTCATTCTAAAATTAAAATTGTTTTCTATGATAGGCTTCGCAATTCTTAGCTCTGTTTGACATCAGAGGACTCTATTTTTATGAAACATACTTTATATAGTGATTGTATGCAGTGATACTTACTGCAAATGGGACTCAGTTTTGCCAACTGGGGGATTCTCATTTGATGGGGGGGGGGGGTCTACTGCTAAATTAATCAATAATCGCTATAGTACCCGAGTTCTATAGTTTTTTTTCGTTAAGTGCCAAGAGGTCAACAATGAATATTATTATTAACAAAAATTAGTAAAACACTTCATTATAGGCTCAGTAAAGCAAACGTCAAATATGTTGTACTTTTAATTGATAGTATGAAACATTTAAATTATTTATTGCAAAATAAGTCAGCATGCGCTTTTGTTAAAATAATAGAATCAATATAATAGTAGAATTTATCCTAATTATTGGTTATAATATTGTCAATTAGCATGGCAATCTAATTATAGTGAAAAAGAGATGTGAATTTTTAATTTGATTTATCATTGATTTGTATGAAATGTAATGTGGATTGTTGTGAATGTTCCCCTCTTGGCATGTCTTTAGACTCTTTTATTAGATTGATTCGGTTGAAAATTTTGTTTTAGAGGTTATTTTTCACCACTAATTATAAGATAAATAGCATAACAGTTGTGTAGTTCTAAAATAAAGCTATTTTGTGAGAAATTGGTGCAAACAAAAAGTTTTCATTGACTAAAAGCATGTGATTGTCGAACATTTTTCACAATTTGAGTGAAACACTAGTTTTTATGCAGGGATAGTCAAAAGTGATAGACGAAATATCCCCAATAGAGTCGAAAATTTGGCATTATCCACTAGAATTTTAAAAATTTTAAAATTATAGGTATACCCCCTCCCCTCGCATGTTTATTACCTTGAGCCTCCCTTTGTGTTTTTTGCCGAACGAAGCGAAGCGGCAAATTCAAAAGATAACCCCCTAGATCCCCGCTCTAGAAATTTTTTGAAAAATCACCCCCTAGACCCGTCGCCCTTGAACATCCCTGTTTTTATGTTATATTTCACGGCTCACGGAGAATAAGATGACTCGGATGAGTCAAAATCTGTGTGAAGCTCAAGAACTGACTACTCTTTCCATTCTTGGCTTCTGTTGTCTATCATTTATGCACTAATGGACTGACAGTTTGTTTCTTATTATAGGAACACAACTCTAATAAATGCAGTTTAAAAACTTTTTCCAACGTTTTTGAAGCCAAACATACACTTCAATCAAACATTTAAGGCTTTCCATTCTTTTCCTTCAATTATGATATGGTTTTTGGATAAAGTCATTGATTTCTTAGTGCTTTGCATAAAAAATATGATAAAAAGCATCGCATGTGTGAACGCTTATTAAAGAGTAACAAGCCAAAATATCGATTCTCATTGATTTGAGCAATGGATCATCATTATCGGATGCTCCAGACCATATACAAAATAACAGAACACAAAAAACATAGGAATGGCAAACGAAATAACGAAATAATGATTTTCAATGCAGACAAATGTCTCGTATTTGTCATCAGACGAGTCTCTGGTTTGCGATTTATTTAATGATTATTTACTTCAGAAAAAACACATAAAACTCAGTTCTCTAATGACTGTTCTCTTTGGTCTCTGACCGACAAAATTTGTGACAAAACACAGTCTAATGATTATTACAACTATTGGTGTGTTTTACACTTTCCTTTCCATTTCCAATTTCGGTGTTGAAAACTGAGACTCGCATGGTAATCTTAAATGTTCAGCTTGGTAGATGACCAGCTTGGCTATCTCTTCTCCACAAATCAACTGATCCTGATTCTATTAATTAATATGATTAATAACAACTCTAATAATTTGTTTGCTTTCATAAGTCATCACTCGAAACAAGAATCCAATTATTATTAAATAAATAAAACAAAGAGAATTAAATTAAGAAAATTAATTGAACTAGCTCATTCAAATCACAGTCACTGCGAACTCAATTTATAATGTTTTTGGGTTTTGTTTTTACAGCAAAACATTCGTTAATCAGAATCACAGCAAAAATGAAATTAAATGACAAATAGGAAAATGAAATTATAGTAAAGAAAACACAACCAGAATATTAAACAGGTATATGCAAGGTATTTATTTATTAAACGTCTTCAAGGTGGTAAATCCGTTGCTAGATTTTGAACCGAATAAATTAGCTCGATTTTAAGCAAACCTAAATGAAACTATGATTCCTCGATTCCGCCTTGAACATTTTCACACGATCAAGATATTTAAAAATGAATTAATGACAAATTGAAATAAATTAATAATTAAAAGGAAAACATTTTTATTTTAAAGGTTTTTACAAAATGGGAAACAATTTTCAAATTTTTATAACAAAAACATTGCAATAATTATCGATAAAAATTGTGCCAAAACCGGATTCGTTATAAACGGCATCAACTGTACCATCGCTTACATTATCTCAAACTACATAATCAAAATCAAAAGTTTTTACTCTTCAATACTCGTGGTCTTTATGCCGACCCAAAAGAGAAGCAGAGAAATAAAAGAACAGAATAAATAGAGAATAACTTAATAAAACTATTGATAAGTAGTTGTTTTGAGGGTATGTACACTACTAGTGCTGTTCTGTTGAACATGAAAAGCAGAATCGCCTATCAGAATTAGCACACAAGGAGAAGACGAACAGCACTGCTGTAGTGAGAGGAAAAAATGCACAGAACACAGAACAACAGCTCCTTATCCTTCAAATCTAATAATAATAATAATAATTAAATCAAATGATTTGAATATAAATTTTATACAAAGACTTCAATAATAGTGTTATAAAAGTCAATACTATTTTACATCAAAACCCACTTTTCAGATGAGTTTTAATAACTAATATCAAAATTAATTAACAATTAATATAATTAATTAATAATTAGCATAAAATTGTAATAATATTAGTGTTATTATGAGCTCAACAGCACTGATATGTTGAAAGTTAATCGCATTACTGGTCTGTGAATCGCGTTGGGAACAGGCGTCCGGTCCATATGTGTAGGCAGAACAGTGCTGATCCATTATAGGATTTGTGATCCTATGTAAGTGCTTCTGCATGAACAAGCTCGCTCTATCCCCGCAGTCCAACATCACATGAGTGTTCTTGCAATGGACGAATTCTTGTAAGGCACTAAAAACCAACAAGGTGTTTAATTAACTATTTATATATTTCAACAATATTAAATCAGAAAATCAGCTTAAGTTTGCGATTTGCATAAGATGTTATATATACCTTGGTCATGTAACTGAAAATTTCAGATCAATTTTCAATTATAAGTACTCATTATAAAATCAGCAAGCATTTATTTAAAATTTTAATAGAGCCAATTTTTTAAAAGTATTTGAATGAGAGTTGACAAATGTTAACTGCTGCTTTATTACCAGAGTTTAATTAAATGTCATTTTTTTGTTTGTTTGCTTGAATTCGAAATTAATTTTTTATTTAAGGCAACACTTTTCTGTCACTTTTTGTCAGGAGATATGTTCGTGGAATAATTTACTAGATTAATTATTAATTTAATAAAGAGCCAGATTTCAAACTAAAAATGATAAACAAGACTTTTGACGTATATATTCTGAAATTATTAAATATGCTTGGTGCTAATAACCAAAGCTGAAGGAGATTCGAAGCTATAGGTGGGTATATAGGGTTAGTTTTTAATAACTCAATCCTAGAACTTGACATCAGAATCCATATTGATAAGTTATATAAATGATAACTAATGTTTTATCCATTTCATTCACTAATTTATTGTAAAATTATTAATGAACTAGCTAATTACTAAATTTTCAAACATTTATATGGATAATGCATTTGAACAATGATTTAGTGCTGATCAGAGATATTCATCGCAATCACAATCAATTGCAAGGCATCAGTGATTCTGTAGTCTAATGCGATCTCAACCTTAATACTCATCCAAATCCCGTTATACCCATCGATAGCAGAATTAATTGAATAAAAAAATAATGAGACGATCTGTTGGCCGAACCTCTTCTCTAACTTCCTCACTAACAGTGGCGGAACTAATATTGAACATTCCTTAAATTAAAAAAGCCTGGTGATAAGATTTATCTAAATTATCTTGCTGAAAATCTTAAAACAGACACTTTAAACTTGTACACTCTAAATGAATAATTCAGCAAAAGATTCGCTGAGAAAGAATTGCCGCAAATTTCCCACAAAAAGTAATTGAATTAAAAACAAATAATTTATAGAATAAATAGATTAGAATTTAGGGTATAAAACAAAGGATGAGTTGAAGTGAAAACAAATTATACACTCTTTTAGTTGTTTTAGAGCAGAATACTTGAAGGCAGGGCTAAGAGCACAATACAATGCAATTTGTGCGCCACTGGTCTTCAATTTATAATCAAATGCCAAACAATCGCCAAAATAAAACCAAATGGTATTAACTGTTAAACACTCAGACGTTCAATGATTTCTAATTCAGGGCCAATATTAAGTATGATTAAATTGGAATTAACTTCATTTTACACAGCTCTTTTTTGCTATGCATTGTGATAATTATTCGAAAATTGATTCAACAAGATTAATTGTAAGTTTGACATTTTTCAGTTAAACTAGAATTTTCTCAATGATTTTTTGGAAGTGTTGTTCGTTAATCTGACTTAATGTTTATAAATGAGAGGTAATTTCAATAGATAATTATTCTATTTTGATAAATTATTATAAAAGATCATTTTCCAAATTCAATTGAAAAAGCATTCAAGTAAAAAGATTCTAAAGGGTTCGTTAGAAGAGATATGTTTGCATCTTGTCTAATGTTATAACTTATAAGTCTAACGAATGGAGTAATGATTTATCATCCAATGATTTATAGGTCTTCATTATCTAAATTGGTGACACGAAAACAATAACGTACCAGCATGATTTTTTCATGATACTTTCTTTATCAAGTGATTGTAAGTCCTTTCCCTCCAAATGACTGGATATGGCGACGGCTTCGCGATATTTGTCCGCACATTTGTGTTCGTCGACCGACACGTTTCGGAAACACTTCGCGTGTCGTAAATATTCTGACAAATTAAGGATAAGAATCGGGTTATAAATTAAGACTCGCCGATCACCATATGAAAGGAATGGTAGGAAATATTGCTAGAATAAAAGCAAGTTGTTTACTTGATAAAATTTATTTTAATTTCAAACAGAATAGTCCAGAACATCTGAAAACGAACTAATATTTAGCTGTTCAATTAAACCAGTGTTTACTCAAAGCATTTCTGCCGATAGGACTCATCCTCTCATCTAATTCTGTCTATTATTTTACTCTTTGAGCCAAACATTCGCTGACTTTTTCCTTTTCATCATTTAATTGGTGTCCTCTCTGTTCGACTCAATACAGTCAACAATATATTCATTCGTTTCAAACAAATCTTCTCTTATTTTAATTCGAAAAAAGAGACAAATTTTTCTTTTGAGTCATTTGTATCTAAACAGAAAATATTGATTTATTTGCTTAAAATTGAAATAATATTTAATGAACTGCTCTCTGATGTAAATTGACTTCATTTGAATACTTTTTCAAACAAATATTGATTAGAATATATTCAGTGATGTTAACCATTTGCTTACAAACTCAAAACTATCACTTATGGTATGTGTAAGAGATTCTAAGGAAGTTACTAGGCTTAATTTTTGAAATATGAAATTTTGCGAAATTGTCCTTACCTCTTTGTACGGTATAGTTGTCACAGAGGTCTCTTACAAACTGCTTTGCATCTGTGGCCACAGTAGTGTAGACCTGTTGCATCTCAGGTGAAAAACACTTCTGAATGTGTAAATCCAGACAAACCACACCATTCTTCAGATCACTATTTCATTCAATTTGAATATATCATCAATTATGCTAGATACCGTTTCCTATCATAAATTATAAGAAAGTCAATAGACCTGCATGCAGTTTCCAGTTCTTCTTCTGTTACTGGTAGAGCAAGATCATTTTCTCCACTTCCCACTGATTGAAGTAGCTTTAAACAACTTTGAAATTCTTCAATTGTGCAAAATTTATCTTGTTCATTTTCGTCAAATCCACTGATTTGATAAACTGATTTTAAAATGAAATATTTTATTAAACCTTGGATCGAACTGCTGAGTTACTTAGATCTAATATCTGAAGACAAAAATTCCAGGGTACAAAATTTATGTTTCTTAACTAATAACTAAATAGTATTTTGAATTGGTGGTGGAACTTTCATTTAATTAATGAAAGTAATCATAACTGGAATTCATTTTTCTCGATAATATTACTTTTTGTTTGAATGAAATAAAATGAGCAAAATATTCCAAATTCTCATATTTCATATGCAATTATAATTAAATATAGCGAAAAGTCTCATTTTGATTCATTATAATTTAATCTTGTTCATTTATTAAATGATTGAAGGAATCGAAAGGAATTATTCATACAATCAATAGAGTAAACAGTTCTTAACGAATAATAATTTACTCAAAAGGAAAAGGAAGAAAAATCAGAGAATTGTTCGCCAAAAGATTCGGCTAAAGATTCTCGTCTCAGATCTCTTGACTGACTCTCTGCCAAACATTCAGAGTCTGATTGATTTTCGAGACCAGTATTCAAATGAATATTGAATGAGAGAACCACTAGTTTTTTGCAGCGGAAAACACATTGTTTTGGAGCAAAACTTTTTTTTGAGTTGCAATCAATAAAGCGTTGATTTGCATTCAGTGATGCTTTCACTCAATGATTCACTCAAAGACTCTATTCTTTGTTTTTGGACTTCTTTTATATTTTTGTCTCAAATCCGGAAGACTTGAAGAGAAATGAATTTAACTATTATTCGCTTTCCTAGACTTCTAATTAATTCCAGATTTTCATCAAGGTAACTCTCATTTTCAAATAAATGAGCCACTAAAAATATACAATTCAGTTTTCGATATAATCGAAGCTATTTAAACTATTGAAAATAATCATAGTGTTTTCTTTAGCCCAAGATGTGTATTGCCTCCCCTTTTCTCAAAACCCTTCCATTTTCTTCCCCATCTGTCAAACACTTCAAAGACAAAACGGGAATATGTTTTGAGAAAAGGGGAATCAATTCAAATCTACGGCTAATTACAGACTAAAGAGAACCGCTGTAGTTACAATCTTTACATGCTAAAATATTCAATCAGAAATGCTTATTAAACATTATTTCTTAAATCACAACTGAAAAGACTTTAATATGTGAAATAATTTATCAATAATATAAAACAGTATTTATTAATCAATATTTTGAAAGAAAAAGAGTAATAAAGAAAATAAACAAACTTACAGTTTATAGCAAATAACAAAAACACAGCAAAAGCTGTGAATTGTTTACGTGTTGTCAGAGTTGTGATCATTATTTCACACAAAAAGAGATAATCAAAAATACATCACTAAAGAAGTCTTCAGTTCATAAACGATGCGTTCGTTTCTCACATAAAGAGCCACAAAATTAAGAATAAATATAAACGGATTTCACGATTTGTTAAACGACTCGATTCTATATTCAGAAGAATAGCGACAAAACAAAAAACGATTTATTCTATTGAATGAAAATTTGAAATATATGTCAAACAATGAGAAAACTATTTGACAATAAATTCTAGTTTTCAAATAAATTCCAACTATTTTTCAGTCAGTTTTCATAAATTCTTTGTAAATATATTTCTTCTTTCAATAAAATATATAATTCTGTGAACAAAAAGTGAGCAAAACTTCTGATTCAAACTTTATTCCAACGAAAGTCATAAATAATTGTTTGATTCAAACGATTCTTTTAGAAGAATATTCTGAATTCATATCTAAAGAAATCGAAAAACAATTTCACTCAGTCTTAAGCATAAGGTGTAAGTTCTGTTCAAATCTGATCTCAACAGTAGAGCACCGGCTGATAGACTGATGAACTGCAGTGAAAGAGAGTGAGAGCCTAAACACACGAAGGAATGCACGAAAAACATATTCACTAACCGTTAAAACAGACTATAAGTAAAACTTATGTCTATTTTCTGAGCGCATGTTTAGCGCCGGGTTTGGGGTAGCGTTTGATTCGCACAGTTTCACACAAAATGATCATCAAATGGTTGAGCATTTCTGGTCCGGGCATAAACACTGGCAAGACTTTCTTTAGAAGCCAACAGAGGATGGCTGTCACGCTCACCATATCATAACCACAATATATTAGTTGCAAGTTCACTAATACGACAAATAAATCGTAAATCTTAATAATATTCAGACTTCACCACAAAAAAGTCACTCATATTTCCGGATATTTCCTAAAAGCACATTCATTTCGGTGCTAGGTATTTTTCTCTGTAGAAGTTGGTATTCTCTTGTGCTGTAATGGATTGCTTGTAGAAAAATAAAGCTATTATTAATATTATTATGGTCGTTATTAAAAAGATTAGTAACTTCATTTTAAGTTCAATTTTCGACAACTTTTATATAAATAAATTAATTAGTTATTAGGAATTTGATAATTAAATTATTCTAAAAAATCTAAGTTAATCATAAATTGTTTAAGTTGGATGTATCAAGGTGAAATAGATGATTTGCAGGGTTCATGTAATTGCGCATAGTAGGAATTTCAGAAAATTGCCTAAGGTTCTAAAACTAAAGGAGAAACTTGGTAATCATTGCAATTTATAAATTAGTCATTCTTAGGGTTGCGCAAGGTCGGTGACATTTGGGGTCACTAAGACTGAAAAATTAGGGGGTATAAGGGGTTTTCTTGACAGCTTAGATGGAGAAAAATATAAACAAACTATTAACAGATCGAATATTAACAGATTTTGTGAAACTCACATCTACAATGACAAGATCTTCTAGAAAATATAGAAAACAAGTGATCCATAAACAATTCAATTTATTAGAAACGCTATTTGTATTCTGATTATTCTTAAAATTTTGATTGCATTTCGAAATATTGAGTTTTTGTAAATTTGGAAAATTTTACTCAACTTGCTTTCAAATGCAAAACTTAGGAATGTAAAGCTGCTCATTTAACATGATAATTTGTAACAAAACACAAAGTTTCATTGTAAACACAACTAGAAACTTAATTTACTACGAACCACCAAAATTACTAGCTTTTCATAATTAGACAAAAATAACTATTAATAATTGGTTACATTCATTTCTAGTCCGGATTTGTTTAATATTCTGCGCTTACTTTAATCGGCCGGTGCTTCACAAACAATGGGAAACACTGATCAGTAGTTTTTTCATTGTGACTTATATTTTTTGTGTCATTAAATTTGCATTTATTTCATAATTAATGAGATTAATGTCTGTCGTATTAATATTATTAGAAACGACTTAACCATTGAATAATAATAATAATAATAACCTCTTATTATACGACATATTAATGAGAATTTTAATTGCGATACAAATGCCATAAATATTACTTCTATTGGGTTTCTGTGCACTCAATCGGAATCCCAAATAAAAATTGATTTTCGTTGAGAAGAAAAACACATTTTTTCGAGAAATTCTTTTTAATTGACTGCTATTTGTATGCAACGAATTTCTTGATTTGATTTTAATTAGTTTTAATGGGAATAAACTTTTCCTACTTTCGTCTCAATTGATGTGCAAAGAAATTTTCGTTGATACTAATTAGTAGCTTATGAATAACCCTAATGAGTTCCAAATTGCGTACATTTGTTTTTTACAAAACATTGCAAGCACATTGTCACTTTGTCAGCGTTTCAAGAAGGAACTGCCAAGGTGGCAACTGGTAAGTACACGATGTTTAATTTTCACAAGGTTATACCGTTTTATAAGTGCAAATAAAAAATAATTTGCTATATATGTATACAATATAGAAAGCTATCTTTTTCACATATATAACGTGATCAAATTCAAAGAGCCTACCTATCCAATTGAACAAGCTTGGCCATTTCTATTCAAATTCAATAAGAAGCAATTTGCAATCATTAGTAACTGTTTTATAGACTTTTGACATCAGACTTAACTTTATTGATAACTTCCAAACAATTTTCCTTCTATTTGATGTGTTTCTAACAAGGTTTTCGAGCTCAAGGGGATCAAGGGCACCTCGTTTTTCAGCCTTTTTTGTCGACAATTTTCCAAAAACGAGAACAATTCCAACAGTACTGTACTCTAAATGATGACATTTGGCCAAAAATCTCCAATAATTTTATTTTGATTTTCCAACTCATCAAGTTACAGTTAACTTTGCAAGTCATCAATGTACATTATGTAGTTAACTCAAAATTCGGCAAAAATGAAGGAAAACACTGTTTTAAACAACAAATTTGCATAAAATATTGAGAACCAATAAACACATTTTGCATAAAACTCTCACTTTGGATATGAAATAGCATTAAACTGAGTAAAGAGAAAATTGTTGGCAAACAAAATCAAAATAGATTTTATGCAAAATTGAATCCATTTGAGTCTATTCTGGGCTTTTATGACAAAAATCCATAACCATATGTAAAACACATCGAATTTATTTACCCATTCAATCGATTTCTAGAATTACATCTGTTATAGTCTTGTTATACATCTCTCTCTCTCTCTCTCTCTCTCTCTCTCTCTCTCTCT
>JAQGCS010002245.1:0-10738 GCA_034702105.1 Fuscozetes fuscipes
GAGTTGTAATTCTATCTCTTGTATTTTTTGAGAAATAAACAATTATTATCGTAAAGTCTAAAGCTGGACACCCTGTACAATAAATCAATTGAAATACTTGCTTGATGTATTGGGATAGATATTTCGCCAGTATAATTAGAATGGTTGTGAGGGCAATTATATTTTCCTTTTTCAACTTCATAATATTTTGTTATATACCCAAGTATATCCAAAAACTTGAAACTGTCTACTTTCATTTTATTAGATAAGATTAGGAACGAAATAAAATATAGCCTTGAACACTAAAGTTTAAATTCCGAAACCTCTAAATATACAAAAATAATTAATTATATACAGTCAGACCCCGATTTAGGTCAACTGACGGGGCTCTCAAAAACATTGACTTTTATCGAGTTTTGACTTAAATCGAAAATGAGGTAAAACCATTCAAAACTGAAACACTTTTGCTTAAATCTAAATCTCTCATTTGTTTCAAAACTTATACACGTTGGAGTGAGCCCTTGGTCATTGTGATGATCGCGATAGCCAGCCTTACATCTATATTGTGGCCTCAATGGGTTTGAATTGGATGTACATAGTGCCTTTTCCCAAGATATTTAACAATTCTACCCCTCTAGCCTAATTACACTTAAATTAAGAGGTTACCATGATAAAATATGCAAAAGACTCACCTCATCTATCATTTGACATATATTTCAACAGCTTTTTAATTTAAACAAAAGAGATACAGGAGCCTATGCACATACAATTCAAACCCATTGAAGCCACAATGTAGGTGTGAGACTGGCCATAATGAATCTACAATTTGATTCGGTGTCCACTTTTGGTCCAATAATTGAATTACTTTATATTTTAATTCAAGTGAAAAACGTTTACGTTTTGTTTTCGACTCAATTTTTCTCTATTTTTATTGAAAACATTGAAATCAATGACTTTTTATCCTAAAAATTGACTAAAATTGAGATTTGATACCAAAACTTCTATTGACTTTTGTGACTTATATTTTACTAAATTTAAAAAATAGTTAGATCTTTGTATTATAATAAACTAGTCCATCTCATTGACTCTAATAAATATATTGCTACTAGCTAGTAAAGTTGCCCAAATTATACGTGAGTTTCAATTATATTTCGCAATTTAATAAGATTTACTTATTATTATCACACATTTGATAACTTTTGTTGATATTTAGGGGGTACTGTCCCTCCCCTTCTCAATGTTTACTAAATTCTAATAAATTCTTGAGAATCACATTTCATGCCTTCTCACCACTGGTGGCCGCACTGGCCTTACATAAGAGCTTCAGTTTAAACTCTTCATTCATTGAGAAAGGGAGGGACAGTACCCCCAAAATATCTGAAACTTTCAGTAAAAGTTATCAAAGTTGTGATAATAATAAGTAAGTCTTATTGTATTGTTGATATCATTTTATGCCATCACACATCTACCAAGATCTTAATAAAATTATAATTCAATTATATTAATTATACTTGGAATGTCATCCAAAAAGGGTCAGAATATACTCAGGTTTAATGTATCTGTTAGCAGGTTTGTTTGGAATTTTTTTCAATCACATTCCAAGATATAATTGTAAATTTCTAAATATAATTGAACTGGCGCATAATTTTAGACCCTTTCACAGCAAGGTATACAATTTTTAGGAATTAACTTTTTAAGGACACAGATGTATTTTTTAGATGAAGATTAATAATAAATGAGTTTAATCAAAATTGATGATAAAACTTTTGACAAGGAGAATTCTATTCGCACTTTTATCTGAAAATGTATTTTAAAGATATCACTTATTCATCAAAATGTTTAGACCAATTAAAAATAGGATGTATCTGAGTCATGGAAATTTTAGTTTGGAATAAGTAACCGCATATTTATTAACTAAATAAAATAATTATGAATATAAAAACAGTTAAACTTTTATATTTAAATAATATTTTTCTTTATATTTATGATGTCTACAGTATATATTTTTTTATCGTTTATCAACATGCCCAGATCAAATTGTGCTAAAATCAGGGTGTAGAGAAGGAATTTTCTTAACACGTATGAAAATGTAAAGGAGGACCAAGATAAACAAAATTTGACTTCTCGCTTTTCTCAACGATAATCGTAAAGTACTTTGATATGCTAAAAAATTTGCGTTTACCTTGTTGAAAACCGAGATTTTTCCCATCTCTTTTCTCGTGGGCAATTGGTAATGCTTAAAATTCAAGGTGTCCCCTCGTGACCTAAATATAAGTGTTTCACCATCTTATTCATGACCTCTATCAGGACTTTGAGTGTTATAAACGAAAAATCGTAAAGTACTTTGATATGTTCAAAAAATTTGCGTTTGCCTGGTTAAAACCGAGATTTTTTCCCATCTCTTTGCTCGTTGGCAAGGGGTATTTCTTAAAATTAAGGGGGTCTCCTCGTGACCTAAATATAAGTGTTTCGCCATCTTGCCTATCCATTCTATTAGTTATTCTTACATTTGTAATGAATCTACACTTAATTGCTTTGTATTCGTGAATTTCTATGAATAAAGTTTAGAATACAGAGATAATTGAATTTTTATTTATAAATTATTCCAACAAGAATAAATTTCATATTATATCACAATAATGATGTCAGTTGTAAAACATAACAGAATGCTAAATTAAAAATACAATTTCAATTATATTAGCATTTATTCCTGGATTGAATTGAATTACATTTAATGGTTTAAACTGAATTTATTTAGCAAAATATCGATCCAGCTATTATTTTTTAATATAAAACATACATAAGAATATTGGATTTTAATTTATTTATGAGTTCTGATCTTTATTTGTTTTTTAGTTAAGATATATTAACAAGTAAAATATGGCTCACAAATTGAGAGTGAGAAATTATTATAATTTTTATTTAAATGAAAAATCTGATGTAAATACATTAATTAATAGTTCAGAACAATTTATTTCAAATAATTATGCTTGCATTTACCGAATAGTAGATGATTAGCAGTGTTTTAAACATTAAATTAATTCAAATATATTTTTATGAAAAGTGAATTAAAATAAAAATAAATTCTAATTAAATAAAAATAGAATACAAAGGAAAGTGAATAGGAATCATTCCTAGGTTGTTTAGAAATACATAATTGATAAAATACATCATATTATATCAGTAATTAATAAAATTCAGACACTAGATATAAATAATTTACTCGATGGAAAAAATTATTTCAACGTTAATATAAATTCTCTTTAATTCAATGGTTAACATTTAATCTATTATGTTTTACATTCTGTTATATTCGGTGCAGCTTCAAATAAATATAATTTTTATAATTTTATCTTAATGAAAATTTACTCAAATTTTCATATTCAATCGCAATATTAATTAGTTTTACATTAAATTTTCTCCACTCATTTTTAAGACATTATTCTAACATTCTTGTAAAATATACCAGAAAATGTGAAATACAGATAATTTTTTCATCACATTTACAAAGTAAGAATGTAGTATATAGTTTTGTCGTTCTCCCTTAAGTAGAAAGCTCGCATACTTTTAAAAAAGTTATAGCATGAAATTTAAATAGGGTATAATAGCAAACAAAAAAGAAATTAAGCTCATTAAAAACTCCATAAGAAAAATTATAAATGACATTAAAAGTCCGAACAAAAGAACAAGGACAGGTCCTTTTAAAAGCATCATAACAGGTATATCGTTAAAATAGCCAATTCCATTATTATTATATATATTATTACTACATAGCTCTCCATACAACTTGAATGCCAAAGAAAATATTTCTCTCCATCGATATGTTATTCCAGTTTCCACTTGTGATTTTAAACTAGAAATATAAATAGCAACTAATATTAACATATAAGAACTATTAGAATTTAACTATAATTTTGGGAAAACTCAAAGTCACCATAGTAAAATCACAGTAAAACAATTTAATAATGGAAATTAATATTGAATTTTCATTTCAAATTATATGATTATGGGGGTTTTCAAAATTTTTCGGATCTAGGTGAAGGTTTTTAAAATTTAACACCAAAAAACCCGTAAAAAATTTGCAGCCTCGCTTTCCTTGACATGCCGCCTCGCTTCGCTCAGCAAAAAAAATCAAGTGGGGGGACAAGGTAAAAAATTTTCCCGTCTCGCTTAGCTCTGTGGAAAATTCAAAGAGACGTTACGTTCTCGCTTCTCTCGGCGACAAGTGGAGTATACCTGTAATGATAAATTTTCAAAAAATTATAGGTGGATTTTTAAGCTACCCTTGGACATCCCTGATCAAAACTTAGTAATGAGTTTAACAAATTAAGTTATCTTATTTATGACCTCTTTGGCGACTTTTCTCCAAACTATAGAATAATTATATAAACCTACACTGTATATATCTCTTTATGTTTAGGATGATTTTTAGGAAAATAGGCATTAATATATCGCTGATTGTGTTTGTGTTCGGATTCTTTAAATTTGATACTTGAAAGGAGATATATTAGACATTCTCTTAATACACTATGAAGTAAAACAACAGATTTTCTCTCAATTATATCATTAATAAACTTTGGATTTTGTAGTAATTTAATTATATGGATAGAACTCTCATTTAATTTTGCTAGATAGTCATTAGATCTTCTATGAAGACTCAAATATATATTTCCATCTAACAGCTCAATAGCACTGATATATGCGATGACATTGATATCAGAATTAGAGACAATGTCTTCGAGTGTTTCCACAGTAAGTGTTGGCTTTGTTTTGAAATATGTTCTCAACAATAAACTGGTGAAACATTTTGTTATAATTGATGCGCATAATAGCCAAGTAAATACTGTAATACAATGTGGGAAATTAGTCCGGCTAATTGATTTAAATAAGAATTGTGGCTGTGCAATTAATGGTTGTAACAAATTATAAACCATGTTAAAATAAGTTGTTTTATTCCTTATATATTTTGTCAAGATTATAACCACAATAAATAATGAACAGATCAACAAGATCCAAACCTTTGAAATAATTTCATTGCTGATTAATTTTTATAAAATTATAAAGAACATTACCTCTATGTAAAATAGTTTTAAAACAGATGAAATATTATAATCTTGATCGTATTTCAAAATGCTAATCAATTCAGTTAAATAAAACTGACCAATTGGTTGATAAATAAATGTTTGTAGTTGTTGTTCTGTAGAATCTTTTCGGTATCCAAAGAAACATAACATAGGGATCTAGATTAAATTGTAGATGATTAAAATTTTATACGATTTTGCTAAATCTTACATTTCCTTTGCTATTATCTTGGCAAGTTCCATTCAAATAATTTATTTTAAGTTTAAGTTTACAAACCAAATACTCAATTGTGTAAAATGTGTATCCAAAAAGGTAAGGCTGAATTTAAAACAATATAAATATTTATTTTTAATCAAATGAAATACTTGCTGGCTTAATCGGGATAAATATTTCGCCAGAATAATTATAATGATTTTGAGGACAATTATATTTTTCTTTCTCAATTTCATAATATTTTGTTATATAACCTAATATATCCATAAATTTTAAAATATTGAATTGCATTTTAATAAATTAGATTAGGAACGAGATAAGATATAGCCTTGATCACTAAAGTATAAGTTACGAAATCTCTAAATATTCAAAATTAATTAGAAGTTATATTTTATTGAATTAGAAGTTAATTGAACTTTTAATCTTAAATTTTTCTTACTAGGCTAAATTTCATATTATATCACAGAAATGATATAAATTGTAAAAATAACAACATGCTAAATTCAAAATATATTTACAATAATATAAGCACTTGATTTATTGTTGGATTGAATTGAATTGAATTTATTGGTTTATACTCATTGTATTTTGCATTTTATTTTATAAACACTAACACCAGTATATCTTATTTGCCTTAATAAATATTTTTAATCAAAATATAATTAAATCTATTTATTTGCCATTTACCAAAGTAATATTATTTTAATTGCCAAAATGAAATAGTAAATAGATAACATTGAAAACAACTTTGAATGTTCTTTGAATATAAAATGTGTTTCATGAATACTAAATAATAATAATTATATAAACATTAATAATTCAAAATTTTACTTAATTTCTATTCAAACATTCTTATAATTAATTTGCATGTCATTTACTATACAATGATGATCATAAAAATAAACCAGCTCTTAGAAACAAGGTCATTCATTAATCAACAGGGAGTCGAAAAAATTATTTTATTTAACGATTTGACATCACCAAGTGTTGCGCCAAATCTGATATGACGAGCAAGCTGATAAGTATTCTTCAACTATGTGCGGAAATTTCTCTCGAAATAGCCGCTAACGGACACCAATTACACCGATTTCTATGGAACTAACATGTATTCTATAGAGCTCATTATATAACTCTACCATGTAATTTGTGTCTCTTAGCGGGTATTTCCGAAAATTTTTCCGCTCATAATTGAAGATTACATATCAGCTTGCTGGTTATACGTGACTTAGAGATGTTAAATCGTAAGCATGAAACGGCCAAAAGGGAAGCTGCATTTTGTGCAATCATATCTTTCAGTGTGTTGCGCCCATTTCCCCAGGAAAATAGATCATTTTAATTTATGTGACTCTTTCATGCTTTTAATTCAATCTGTATAAATTATTAATCAGTAATTCAATTGATTATTAAAGAAGAAAAAATATTCTTTCATAATCTAGCTTTTTGACATTTTGTTTCTGGCATTATTTTTGATTTAGATTTCTATACTTTTTTGAGATAATAAGTAAAATTTATAGAATAGAAATTTTTGCCATGTAATATTTTCAAAAATAAAGCTAAGCAAATAATAAACTTGATTAAATACAAAGTACTTGATAACGAATTTATAGATCAAATTAATGTGAGTTCAATTATTTATCTCGAATGGTGTCTAACAATGGGTTAAACATAACAAGCTTGAAAAACTGGTTTAACATTTATATAACAATTATTATTAATGAATTATTTTCTTCTGATTGACTGAAAAGTTTTATAAAAACTATTCATGATTAGTATTAATATAACTTGGGCTAGATCTGATTTAAATCGTGTATGATTTTTTCACGTATGAATTAATATATGCAAAAAGTTGAAAAGGTTAAATTAATTAATTTGATGAACCATATCTCTTGTATTGTTTAAAGTTGGGTTGAAGTTAGTTCTTGCAAAATAATTTTGCACAATAATTTTAAATTGAAATATGCTGTTTTTCCTTTTTCCAAAAATTAAGTAGATCATTTCATAAAAATTTTCAAGAATAATTAGGATAGAAATTCCAAGCCACATTCCAAGAATTCCACCAAAATTACATTCTAGATCTAATAATGAAATCTTTGGCAAATATTCCATGAACACATCGGGAAAATTATTATGGCTTACTATAATCAATGTGGAACCATGTTCCATTTCTTCTGTTTCAAAAAAATAATATTTGAATTCACAGTCTTTTTTGCATTTATTAAAGCAAAATGTGCCAACTTCATCTGCCAGTGTATAATTTTTAATTAATGTATTATCATGAATTTTATTATTTACAAGGTCTAATGCTTCTGATCGCATTAGAAATCTAGACCCAGAATAAGCACTAGAATTGAATAATTCATTTGATCTGTTTTGATAGCACCATGTTAAACAATCAGATCTCATATTGAAGTTTTGGTACTTATTCTCCACATTGTAAGCAAAACATTTTGTGTCGTATTTAATGTCCAAGAGCTTTGTTGAAAACTGAGAATATTTGATGAGATAAAGTTTGCCTAGGGTGAAAAATATGAAGAATTCTTGTGAAATTGGAGGCAGTGTATTTGGCGAATGAATAGAAAATAGTATCTTATCCATATTTGGAAAAGGAATCTGATGCAAATCATATATGAATTTGATACCAATGTAGGAGAATGGTTGTTTATAATTTCTCCATTTTATGTGAATAGTGCTGAAGTAAGTGAAACATTTTGGAAAGTACCAAGCAGAATCCAACATATATGATGCAAAGCTCTCCACTGGTTTTAAAATATTTTCTGCATTACTCAGATGAAGTTGATCAATTGTAATTTTCATTAATCTTTGACCTTGCTGGTTGAATAAATCATAGGTATAATTTTGAAATATTTCTTTGATTGAACTTTTTGTCGTTTATTCTTTCAAAAACATTATAGATAACTTGATCGTATAATATTTTCATCTTATTAAGCTCTTCAAATGTTCTATTAATTCGATAAATTTCTAAATGTGTAAGATATAATTTGTATTTTCTCTCATATTCTAAATTTAATCTTGCGAGTTTTGCAAATGATATCGAATTTGGGTAACAAATAGTGAGAGCCGGTAATGTTGTATTGATTTCTTTATTCACATTTATGTGTACAATAGTTTTACCTTGCAAATACTCGCTGAACAGTTGAAATGAGGTAATAATTAAACCAAATGAGCAAATTAACCTTGATGATAAATTAAAAATTGTAGAAAATTTAATACGTGATTTTATATTAGAAATAATATTCTATTTCATTTTTCTACTTGAAATTAACAATCTATATTATTGTATCGATGTAATAAATGTCCAACTTGAAAATGTGATAGTATCATTCACAAATTTTCGAAATTTAAAATGAGCAGAATAATTTTTTATTATTATATCGTATAAATAGTATATATTTGCATATTCATATCTCTCGAAAGATAAAAATTTGAATATGTTCTTTCAAGAGTTTATAAACTAATCACAAGTACTGACTTTGAATTGAAAAAAAATTTACCACGTTTATATTTGAGTGATAAATGTAGCAGGTGAAGCACAAATAAACCATTGTTGGAGTTGGCAAATTTCAATAAAACTTCACATTACCTGTCAATATTTATTCTATAATTTTATTCTTCATTAATTACTATTAAGAAATATTAAACAACTATTTTGGTGTAAATAAATTATATTTTTAAATGTCCCTTCTCAAGATAATAATAATAATAATAATAATATAATTATAAAAATGCCAATTAAATTTATTATTTGCATAATAATTCAAAAATTCAAGCAAGTTACATTTTTAAAAAATATTCTATTCTATGAATTATCTGCCTTTTGCAGGTTAACACAATAATAAATAATTACAATCTAATAATTCAAACAATTTTTATTTAACACAAAACAATTCTATGAATTATAAACCAAATGTGTTCAACGAATTCAAAATAGACATAGACATGAAATAAAACAAAATAAGCTAAAATGTAGGAAGGTCATCTCAATAGTTTGATATAGGTACTCGTATACTTATGAGTTATAACTAGACTTTATTTTTACCTTATATACGTGAATTTTGATCAATAAAATAGGAATATAAAATAAATTACATTTCTTATTTATTTATTTTTACAAGGCAAAATTTCATATAAATTTTAAAATATATTTTATATTCAATATAATACAATTATAACTTATAACTCCAAATAATTTAATAATTTGATATATATGAAATTTCATAGAATACTCATTATTAAAAAATAATTTGACCCTGCAATATAGAGGTATTGATAGAATTCATAGTTATTCATAGGAAAAAGATCTAAACAATAGAACCCAATCTCAGGTCCACTTAGTTTCTCAATAAACGATAACAATTTGAGGCGTTCTTTAACATTCCTGAATGTCATCTTGTTACTTATCGAGTAGAGCCTATTGTAAGGCCTATGAGCCGCAGTACTTATCCAAGTGCTCATCAAATTCATAAAGACATTAGCAGAGAAGCAAGTAATAAATACAATTAAGGATATCATTCTACCAAGTGGCTTCATGTCTTTCTTATGCGTTCCGAAGAGGCATATTTCTAACCCAACTGTTCCCATGAAATAGACTATGAACGTGGTCATTCGAAAAAGGTGATTGAGTTGCTTGGTGAGACGCTCGACATAATTGTGTTCATTGATTGCATACATCAATAGTTTTATATTTGAATATTTAAGGCTTAACTCAATCTTCTCATTCACTTCATTGAACTTCAATTGAAGGTATCTAGCAGATATATACCATAAATGCTCCCCGACAAAAATAGTGCCCATACCTTGCTGAATAGAAATTGTCGAGGTAATATTAAATATAATTAAGAGAATTGTCGAATAGAATTCAAAATTACAGAATTTTAAATAAATGTTTCCGCTTAAAATTATGTAAATCGAGATTAAAAATAAGTTTAAAATAAATAGAACTGGCTTGACCATATAATTAAGACGAAGTTTGCACTTGATAGCAAGTTTTCGTTGGTTGATCCTGCTCAATGGATATTTAGTGCTATTATTTCTGATTGATTGTATAAAATTAGCTATATAAAATGTGTTAGTTAACTCTTGGTACATTATTACCAATCCATTGGAAATTGCCGACAAACCAAGTATAGAAATTGCCCATGATGCGATTGAAGGGTCGCCCAACATATAGCTGAAATCAAACAGTTCTCTACTCACCGATTCATTACTAAGAATGGCCGAGATTAAAAACCTAATGGTGTAAATGATCTGTGCGATTCTTGCAATTATAATAATGACCATTCTTGATCTACTCTTATGCCCAGAAACATATTCACCAGAGTCTGCCATTATTGTTAAGAAATTTCTCTTGATAAATTCTTCAAAATTTGCTACAACTTGACTCAATGTTGTTTTGTGAACAAAAATTATGTTTCGACCATTTCTTTTAATTGTTTGACCTTTCTTC
>JAQGCS010002246.1:0-10734 GCA_034702105.1 Fuscozetes fuscipes
CCCCAGAGTCAAAAAGCTTGGGCATCCCTGATATATAACAAAAATAAAATGTAAAATATTTATAAAAACTGAGCTCACGTTAAGAATGACTTATTGTAAAAAGTTAAGTTGATTCTCAGTATAATAAAGTTTTTCATTCATTCATTCAAGTTTAATCTGCCAATGACCATGCTCAAGTATTTTACAATTATCTTTCAATTTAAATCATTACCTGTGCCTCACATAGAAGAAGATTATTATTTACACTAGGAAAGTTGAACAATGAAAATAACTTTTATTTCAACTTATAAAAGTAGAGTACCCTAACAAAATATAGTTAAACATTTGTTCCAATAAACTTGGTAAATGAACAATGAATATCTATTAACAGTAATGCTCATGTCAATTTCTATATTTTTGAAAACACAAATTGTTCTTAATTTTTAAGATAATTGTAAAAGACTTAAGCATGGTCATTGCCAGATAAAATTCTGGATTATTATTGTGTATGTCAAGCAAAGAATGGGAACAAAGTCAAAGTTGGGGAACTTATTCTGAAAAAGTATTTCCCCCATGTTAGTGAAAGCACAACTATTAATAGATGATCTAATAGATTGATTTAGATAGCAATTACAAGTTCATACCTAGCCAGTGTTATTCTGGCCTTTTGGCCACCAGAAAGAGAAACTCCTTTCTCGCCGACCAGAGTCTTGTCTCCAAATGGAAATATAGTGAAGTCCCTCTCGAGAGCGCACACCTGAACTACTTGTTTATATCTGTGTTCGTCGTATTCTTTACCGAACAGAATATTATTTCTGACACTACTATTGAAATTCCAGGACTCCTGAGAGGCATAACTGATCTCGCCTTCAGTCCTTATACTGCCTTTGAGCACAGGTAACTCCTGGAGTATTGTCATCAAAAAAGAGCTCTGAATTTAAGAAAGCCCTCAATTATTTTATTTGAACAATATAAAATTGATTATGTTACTTTGCCTGATCCTACAGGTCCAATTACAGCTAATAAATCACCAGGTTCAAGGTTTACTGAGATGTTTTGCAAAGTTGGATATGGTATATCCTAAACGAAACAGATTAATTATTATATAATGATCAAAACGGCCAGGATAAGTTCACTTTATTCCATTGAGCAGTAATACTGTCGACTATCACTTTACTGGACTGTTTATCTGATTTAACATCCGGGTCATCTGAAGAATCTTTGGTTGTATTCAAATCTATTTCTTCTAACTCTAAGAAAGTCTAAAATATTTATAAATAAGTTACCATGAATAATTTTAATCTCTCTCACTTGAATTCGTCCGCAGGAGACTAGAAGTTCTGCGCCCAATGCTATTGCCTGTGGAAATAGCCAGGTCATTGTAATGCGGAGTGTGTTAAACAGTGCCATTGTGACGAACACACCTTTGGCTGTAAGGTCGTGTCCGCTCAGCACATAAGTGATGAAACAGGCGAACAGAATAATTCTGGAGGCGACGAAAAATATCGACAAATTGATCGCTTTCAGAAAACAGGCCCTTCGAATTCGAGTTACTTCCATCCTGGTGTTTGATATAATTTATGTTAACTTAAAAGCTGTAAACTTGAGCATACTACTTTAAAACTATAATTGAATAAATTTTAACTTCCCTTTTGGGAGATATAATAAAAACAATTTATTTAAAACCTGTAAATGATTTTATTTTTAAACTATAAATCTATTGTTTATCGCAAAAACTCAAATATTGTAAGTTATCGAATGCAAAATATTGATTCAGTGTTTCAGTTCATTGGATTTGCATTTGTCTCAATCTGATTGCTATTTGTCTACCTCGTGAGGAATGTGAAAAATATTTGACATTCTATGATAGTTAATTGATTTTAAGTATATCTCATAATTTATTATGAGTCATAAATATTATATAAAAATCATAGAAGAATTTTGAAATAAACTCTTACTTTCTAGCTTTTGACACTAGGTCAGCGAATGATTTCTCCCACGAATACATTTTGATTACTCTCATACCAGAAATAATTTCACTCATCAGTCTTAGTCTTGAATCAGTCAACTGTGCGGTCGATAGTCTGAAAATCAAATCAATTATCAAAACTTTTAGACATTAATTGAGTTGAATGGAGTCATACCTGACTTTTGAGAAAAGTTTTCCCATAAATGCCTGGAATGGTATGAATAATAAGAGCAGAGCCACACCAACAAAACATGACCATCCAAGGTGAGTATACATAATATACACGATTATTAGGGTTTGAATGGGGGCCACGAAAAAATAACTCAAGAATATGGAGAACTAGATGATTTTAAAATTAGATTTCAAAAGCTGTAATTATAGCCTTATTTTAAACCTCATCAAAGCGATTGACATCATTGGACATCATATTAACGATTTGACCCACTGTTGTCTTTCCCAAGGAGGCCCGGCTGAGTTTAAGTGACTGCAATAGTCAACATGGTAGTTTTTCAAAGTTAAACACTTGTTCTATTATTTGACAATAATTTTATACTTCAATACTTTTTTATACATAAGAGTACAACAGGAGCTCCTCAGACGCATACCCATCCGCATTACGAGCACAAGCACCGGATGGTGGAGGGATATGAAGAGTGCCGAACAGAAACAGACGCCACCCGCTGCTAAACATGCGTTTTGGTAAGAAATTGGGTTTTCTAGTGATTGACTGAAGAAGTCGATTACGAATCCCAAAAGAATTGGCTGGCTTATTCTTATCACACATTCCTTTAAAACAAAAATTTAATTTTTATAATAGCAAGATTCAAAATTCAATTTTGTAATATGATTATATTACGGCAAATTCAAATATTTTTACGAATTGTAGTCCATTTAAAGTATCAAGAAATAAATGTAACATATTATACTTTAGTTGTGGTTTATTTTGGAGTCTAAAAGAAATTTGAACATGCAATTTGTTTAACTAAATATAAAATCAATTTTTTAAATCTTTTTCCTACTAATGAAACCATTTTAATGAAATCATTTGAATGAACTATTATAAATAGTTTAATAATGAGCTTATTTTTCAATTCTATTAATTAAATAAATTGAGAACTTTTTTAAAGATCTTAATTTATAAATTACAGTAAACTGGATCTTGGACCTTGCGTTCGTGCCCCTAGCTCGATTCTGTTCTTCAATTATTAAAGCCAATAATAATGTAAGATTTGAGTGCCTTTTGTATCCTCACAGTAAACAACTGTAATATTAGTTAAAACTTTAAATTAATTACAAAAATACAAATAAAAATCAGATTAGATAATTTTAACGAGATAATAAGAAATAAGTGTGAAGCTCAACTAATTTAGTTCACGATTGTTAAGTAATGAGATAAACTTGCTACAAAACTTGGTTACAAAACAAGCTTTATTCCTATTAATGCCCTTGCTCGCTCGCATCGGAACCGACCTAGGGACACCAACGAGTATTTACTATAGCAATAATTATGAAAGCATAATTTTGGTAACTAGTGATCTAGATTATAATCAAGTTTAAATAAACTTATTTCTTATCAAAATTTGTACATTATTTCGATTCTGTATTTAATCTATTTTTGATAAGATAACTCTTAAGGGGCCACACTTTTAAGGTATTCTGGGTACTTTTCAATGAACAAACTTACCTCGAATAAGAATATAGTTAAGGGAAATACATAATATGACCAGAATGTGAAAAAGATAGCTCGATAGAATTTGGGATTCTTCTTCGTGCGCTCGTGTCGCCAGTTTCTATTGGAAAATTTTGCTTGTTTAGTTTTATTGAAGATAAATTGAAACTATTACCTCTCTAATTTTTGCACGATATGCTGTGCCTCATCAGCTTTGGAACACCGGAACAGATCATCAATATCTAAACGGTTCTTTTTGTATCCTGCCCAAAATATTGGGTACATATATCTAGATAAAAAAAGAAGGATTTATAATCATTTTCTTTTTTAAAGTCAGTGCAAAAACTATGATCTCATGATCTCTGAACTTTTACTCCTATTTAAAAATATTGATAATTAGCATGATTAAACAATATAATAATTGTATAATTTTATCATTTTCAATGAAAAAGGTCAAAAGTTTCCATAAAAACAATGAAATAATTCATTATAAGTAAGTTATAAATAATATTTATTTTTAATCGTTTTTAAATGTACTCAAAAATGTCCTCAAATATTGGTTACACAAATTGACGGAAATGTCTGAAAATTGTTGTGTGAAAATGTACTCTCTTATCGTCAAATTTGATTTTTGGTAATCCATAGATTAGAGACTTTCAAATACAAACATTTATTTTATAATCATTTGTCAAATGTTTATATGTTTTGACAAATTCTGAACTCATTTTATTCATATGTTATGCGATTCCTTTTATACCATGGGATCAATGTTTTTGATTTTTTTGTCATAACATTTGATAAAAGGTTTTACTCCTTTTTATTCATAAATATTATTTGAAACTTGTTTTGAATTACAATTATTGTGGAAATAATATATTTTACTTTTTCGAATTAAGTAGAAATACCAGGAAACCTTTGACCTAGTTAATGAAAATAGCATACTCAACCAATGTTTTATATCACTAATTTCCACAAAGAATATTACTGTTAAAAATTAAACACCATGTTTTGCTATTTCATTAAATTTTTAAAAATCATTAAGCCTAATAAATAATAATTGCAGCATTACAGCTTGCTTAAAACCATGACCTTTTTGTGTAATAAACAAATAAAAATTTGCGCTTTGCTAGTTAAATTAAACGTTTTACTCAAAATTTATATTTTACACAAAAAAAAAGAAATCTGAAACTCAAGGTTATTTTATTTTTCGAAAATTTTTACTTAATTGTTCCTTTTCAATTTTGAATAATCGCCTTTTTTCTTATTACAAGAAAGATTTATCAGATTTTGAAGTATATATTTGAAATAAATTAAGTTTATTGCACCTTACCTAAATTTTAATTAATGTGCAATAAAATTTGAAGTATTTTTAAGCACTCCAGATAAACTTTACTTCTAACCTTAATCAATTTATTACGTAATAATATTGAGTTTCAAGCAATACAAACAGAACTATCTAGATCAAACACTCAAAAAGCTTCTAGTTTTACTTACGTGAAGAACATTTTCTGGATGAAATTGGTATTGTCCCATGATGATTTGCCTTTGATTTGTTGTTCCTCTTCCATTATTCACTCGATTTGAAAGGAAATCACAATTAAACAGTACTAGCTGTAATAAAACACAATGGTAAAAAAATTCAATCAATGTTTAGGACATTTATTATTTCATTAAAATTTTCCAAATAAATGAGTAATTGACTGCTTCTCAAAGACCAAACACAAGATAAATGTTATTCCAGTGCCGACTGCCTTTCAATTTAGTGATGTGCCGAACACAATGTCCCAGTTGTGTGCAGACAAATGGGTAGTTTTAGGAATCACCCAATCAGTAATAAATAGCGAGTAATAAACAAATTTACAGTTATTTCACTCCAAACTCTTATCTCGAATATCAGAAACGCAAACATAATATACTTAACGATCACTTTCTTATTATAACTGCAAATATCAGAGACCGACACAAACTTACATCGAATAGTTGACATTTTAATATTTGACAAGGTGATTCGAAATTGCATTCTTAAGGCTGCCTAGTGTAGTTTTGAGGCTAAATCTTTTAGATTCTATAGTTTGGAAATGTTGATAATATCTAGATTGTTTATCTGATTGCTCATCTCTGGTTGAGATTATGCAAAATTGATTTAATTTATTCAAAAAGCTCTTTATAATACTCTTTGCATATTTACTAGATTAAATAACAAATTAATTCATTAATCTTGATTATGATGTGTCAATCACTCCTTCGGTCATTCAAATTGAAATTTTAATAAGATTAGAATTAGTCCTGTCAACTTTATCTAATTTCAATGAAAACATAAATTCTCTGAGAATTTATAAAAAGAAATAAAAGTTATCATTAACATTTTAATCGATGTCTTTTTGCTTCTTATCAATTAATTAAAGGCTTCTAAAGTAAGTAATAATAAAACGATTTTATTGACTCAATGTTCTCGAAATGTGTCGAATAATCAAATTCACGGCTAATTTTGGGCAATAAAAGTTTGCATCAAGGTAATGCTAAATAATAGTCTTGATGTTGTCATTGAATACAGTGGGCTGAAACTTGTTCGATGTTTATTTGAAAGGGTTAAAAAACTTGTGCGAAACATCGATGGTTTAAAATTATCTGGAAAAGATAATTGTGTGTAATTGACATTTTAATAGATGAAAAAAAATCCGATATAGTTTCAAGTTCAAATAACTTTTTAGCTATGTTTTAATTTGATTAGATTTTTTTGATCAAATCTATTTTCAAAATTTAAGAGGATAAAATTTTAACAAAAAGGATGATTCTGTTGAATCCCATATATAACTAATGAAAAAATAACGTTATATCAAATAAAAATCAATTTATTAATAACAGTTTTTAAAATAAAGTAACAATTGATCATGGGTGCGGTAGGAGGTATTGCGCATATACCTCCTAATTTTTGAGCTCGAACAGACTCCCTAGGCAAAATATATGCCCTCGCTCGACGGTAAATTTTTTACCTCCCTCTCCCTTTGTGTTTTTTCTGAAGAATCAAGAAAATATCGAAAATATGCCCTATTACCTATTACCCCCTAATTTTTTTTATCTAAGGTCGAGGACATTGGGAACCTCTGATTAACAAGGTCTTATTTAACTTTACTGCGCGTTTTTAGTTACTACTTATTTTGAGATGAAATAGGATGATAAGGGGCTATTTTTGACCATGAACATAAACTATAGTTTTTTAAGAGATAAAAATTGTTCCAATTTATTATTAAATTAAGGGGAGATTCAAACTTTTTCGATGCAAGTGTCAGGTTCACTTTTTGTCGATTTTTGTTTAGACCAGTATATACATAATGCCAAACAAATGATACAGAAAAACAGCTGGAAATGAGCATGGGTAAGATTATATTTAGAAACCCTAGTATAAATTACCATGATGATGAACCATAAGACAGTCATCCAAATCTGAAAATTAGCCATAATTTTTGATTCATATCTTATGTTAAGCAATGCCTCCATCACTACAATAATGGGGAATATCCAACACCGAGGACTTATGTCTGTAATATCACTTTGCTTGATGTAAATGAGGTATTCGGGAACGAGTGGCGCCACAATCAGAGTAATTACAACCAATCGGCCCACAGCTAAGGGATGGTCAGCCGGAACGTCAAATATTTGCATTTGAAAGAATGTATTCAATTCAGTGATTTGCCAGAACATATTGAACACAAAGAACGCCATAACTCTCACGTAACTATTCAAGTGATCGAAGCTCTCCAATACATCCCTGGCCTCTGAAGAAAACTGCATCAGCGCCTGACGCGAATCCATGTGTGCCATATGTTCCTCTCTAATCAGACAAGTTTATACTTGGTGATTTCTTATAATCCAGATGACTGAAAGTTAAACTCACTCAAAACTATCCCAATCATATGTTTCCAAGTTGAGCACTTTCAAAATGCGCATGCCAGCGTATATGCCTAAACCTATGAGCAAAATAAATCAAATGTTTGGTCTTGATTATTTGTCTCACCATTAGTTAAGAGCACATCCAAAACGATTGAATCCCACCAACACTCGGAAAACGGTAATAGATTATCGAAAGCCAGTTCTGTGACTTCCCATGTGATTGATAAGAGCCAGCACACGCCATAATGTCTAATGAGCAAGGCCTTTACAATCCACCCGAAAAAATGACCAAAAGTGTAAACATCAGTTTTGCTGAATATATTTTGCACGGTATAAACTGTGCAGTTTATATCATATGGCTATAAATGATAAATTGAGCTCGTTAATTATCTTGCTAGTCTGAAAAGTTAAATTACCTTTTGGAAAACATCTGTTACTGACATCAAGTCAGGGAAAAACCAAAAAATAACTGATTTTACAGTTTTATGATTTTGAAAGAAAATGTAGAGTAATGTCATTAAGTAAACTAAACTTAAACCGTATGATAAACGCCAAAAGAGTGGATGGGGTCGAGTGAATGGACCGTCCGGTGCGGCCAACACTGCAATTATTAACACCAAGAGAATAACACTTAAGTGACCAAGGAAAATGTTTTGTTCAGAGTTTGTGTTATTTCGAAAGTATGCGATGATATACATGACTATTAAAAATGAGGCGACGATTATGAGAGAATGGGATCGAATGAACCCTTTCCTCATTTTTTCATCGAATACTAGACTCTCATTATATGTTGATGTTCTCAATGATCGCATGATGATTTATCTTGCTTATTAAAATAAAGTAATTTTCTCACAGTTAATAAACTAGAACAAATAAGTTGAAATTAAAATTAAGCACAATATTGAATTTTAACCTGAATCATTAGGAAATTTAAGTGACACTTACCTCTTATTAGATTTTATTTTGAGTAGATATATTTTATAAAGTTACCAATTAAAATTAATTTTTACAACTATTTATTCAAAATGAGTATTACTTCAATTGAAAACTACAGTATTTGTGATATCACCTTGTGCAATGTACCTTTAATCTGACGCACATTCACTCTATTCCCATATGTTTTTAATTGTTATTAAAATTTAATTACCTTTCTCTAATTAGCAGATTTAAAATTTTTGAACTTAAAATAATTCTATTGAATTATTTGAGTAATCCCATTAACAAGATGAAATTGAGAATACAATTTAAGCCAAACTTGAAAAATTCATATGTTGTGAAAGGAAATAGGTCATAACAATAAAGACCAATAGTTGGTCCTGCTAGTTTTTCAATTAGAACGAGAAGTTTCCATTTTGTCCTGAATTGGTTTACTTTTGTACTAGAAATTACAATGTTCAATTTTTTATAAAGATTCTGAACTGCTCTAGGTATTTGACAAAAATTGTAACCCACGAAGAATATGATAATAATTGCCAGATATATACAAATGAAAACTGCATTCTTTGAAATTAAAGTTGCTTCATCCAATGTTACCAAGATTACTAATAAATCTATGACCGGAATCGATGCATAATAGAATATAAAGGCAATATATTTGTTTGATTTATTGAGCAAGCTAATTGCAATACAAAAGGTGTTGTGCTGACTGGTTATCAGTTTTAGCAGGAGAATGTTCCCTGTATAATATTATATAAGTTATTTTTTAAAAGGTTTATAACAATAATTTTACCTTTTTTCAAATACTCTTCAGTGTAGAGTTCAATTTGCTTAAATCGATAAACAAAAAATGCAGTGAAAATATATATGATAAATGAACTAGTCAATAAATGTAAGGACAAATAGTAGAAAGTGATTAAATCTGTTATCCACCAAAAGAGCAGCAAAAATAAGTAATGTTCAATTTCTTTATCAGAATATGCCATTAGAATGAAGGTAAATGTGTATATGGGCCATAAGATAAGATTGATCAAGATGAATCGTCTGAGGAACCATTGGCCCCACGAAATGCGAAATGAAAACTTTTTGTAGTAATAGTCATTCAATTTATACATTTTATTGTAGAGTATAGAATAGCCAATAGAATAATAATTGAACTGGTGGGTAACCTCCATTATGAGCTCGATGAAGCCTATGAAAGGTACTGGTCAAAATTGAATAATATCAAATGGATTACTTACTCATTAAAGTCAAGGATAGAACAACTAAGAACATTATCATACTTATTATGTCATGCCTTGGATACAAGACATACGTATAATCACCCGTTAGTTTGATTATCAAGGCATTGTTTGCTGACACCATCCTTATGAAGCACTTGATCGTCATGACCCAGGCATTCAGGTTCAACCAGCACACAAAATATAATCGTTTCTTTGATAGCATTCCCTCTATATATGATTCTAATGAGTCGTAAAGAGTAATATTGAGTGAAAAGAAAAAGGTCAGAAATGATAAGAGTTCCTGGTTAAAAATTTCACGATTGATATTGACTTTCACAGACTGCTTAAAAATTATCACTGATTTCATTGATGTCATAATTAATCTGAACATCAGATCCGGAAATACTTTTGGAATACTTCGTAACAAACTAGATCTTCTTTCTTGTTCATTTTTAAAAATTTCACCAAAATCTACTTTATTCCATTTTAAATTTTTAAAAATGTCTTGATAGTTTTCATATTCATCCATTTTGTCAGTACTTAGAAAGAGAATATTTTAAAAATATTTTTAAAAATCTGAATGAATTTCAAACTCATTTCATTAAATGGTTTCATTAAAGATCAAGATCATTAATTTTAAAGTTAATGGATATACAAAATGAGATCAACAATTTTAATAACTGTTACAAGCTCCAAAATCGAAATAAACATCTAAATTTCCTAAAATCGATAATGTTAAAAATAATTCCATTTAATTGACTAAATAGCACAGCACATTAAATTTTAAAGAAATATTATATTCAGGGATGCCCAAGCTTTTCGGCTCTAGGGGGGGGGGGTCTAGGGGGTAGTTTTTTCAATTTGCCGCCAAAAAAACCGAAAAAATTTGCCGCCTCGCTACACTCGGCGGTAAAACTCTATGGTGACAAATTTCCCGGTGAAAAATGGTGGAAAACACAAAGAGGCGTAAGCTCCGCTCGGCGGCGAGGGTGCGGGGTATACCTGTCATGTTAAATTTTTTCAAAATTCTAGGGGGGGATAAAGCCAAAATTTTCGATTCTAGGGGG
>JAQGCS010002247.1:0-10734 GCA_034702105.1 Fuscozetes fuscipes
ATACTCGATTCTCATTGTTTTGCAGTCGATTTTTATTTTTAAATCTCAACAATCAGTCGATTTTCAATATTTTATGACTAGATTTTCAAACTTAATTAACTGTAATGTCACTTGAACTTTTAAAAGTAGTCAGGCACAAAATCATATTCAACAGTTTCAATCGATATTATATTCTAAAGATTTTCTTTTATTTTTATATTATCTTTCTAAAAAAGAATAGAAACTTACCAGCATGAAGAGAAAATATATTCCTTGATTCTTGGCAACTAATAGCTTCTAATAGTTTTGGTTAGAAGTCTTAATTTCTTCAAACAGTTCTGCAATTTATCAATATCATTTTAGGTTGCCAAGGTATTCTTACATCGAAACGTGTCAACTCATGTTTATCGCCTCACGTGATGTTTTAGAAATGTGATATTACCCAGGTGGATAACAAATATCTCGCTATAAAAAATCAACTTTTCAATTGATCTTGCTAATTATTCACAATTTTTCAAAGACAACACTATTATCGATGTAAGACCTCTCTTAATTAAGTATAACATGGTCAATAAATAGAACACAATAGACTTGAATATGAAAAGTAAATCGATTGCAAATTAGAATCAATTATAAAATAATTGAATTTTGAATAAATTCAGGGATGGCCAAGCTTTTCGGCTCTAGGGGGAGGTATAGGGGGTAGTTTTTTGAATTTTCCGCCAAAAAAACCGAAAAAATTTGCCGCCTCGCTACGCTCGGTGGTAAAACTCTATCGTAAAAAATTTCCCGCCTCGCTTCGCTCGGCGGAAAACACAAAGAGACGTAAGCTCCGCTCGGCGGCGAGGGGGGGTATATCTGTAATGTTAAATTTTTTCAAAATTCTAGGGGGGTGTAAAGCCAAAATTTTCGATTCTAGGGGGGTAAGACCCATACCCCCCCTTGGCCATCCCTTGAATAAATTTGATTAAACTTTGCATTAGTTTTATGACTGAATTGATTGTTAACGTAATTAATGAATAGACGACCAAAACATGTGCTTCAATGCAATCATTCATTCATTTGTTTATTTTCAGTTGTGTTAAACGCATTTAAATTGAGTTTAAATCACTTTTGAAGAAATCATCTGAAATTCAAAACGATGGCAGAGATAGTCGAGTATCGTATCGAACGTACGATCACTGAATTGGAACAATTGGAAAGATATGGTCTGATGACTAACGATGAGATCAGAGCAGTCATCAAAAAACGCAAAGCGTTTGAATATAAACTCCAGAGGAATACACGTATGAAAGAGGATTACCTCAAATACATTTCATATGAAGAGAGTCTATTGAAATTGCTTGGAGTCAGAAGAAACAAAATGGGTCTCCACAGCAAAACCGTGCAAATAGAGAACTTAATCATCGGACACATTCAAAGTCTGTACCGTACGGTTGTGTACAAACACCAATTGGATGTCCAGATGTGGCTCTCATTCATTGACTTCAACTTACGGCTCAAATCTCTGGCAAAAGTCAGTTCTTTATATTCACGAATGCTTTCGGTTCTAAACAATAAGGACTGGCTTTGGGTCAGAGCCGCTAAGTTCGAGTTTGAACGGCACAGAGCGCCAGAAACCGCTCGTATGCTCTTTCAGAGAGGTATCAGATTTAATCCCGACTCAAGACTTCTTTGGCACCAATACTTCAAAATGGAATTAATGTTTTGCGAGAAAATCAGAAAACGACTCGAAATCATTGCTTTTAATGTCACCAAAGATGACGAAAACGACAAAGAAAAACAAGAAGTCGAAGAATGCAAAGATGAGGTTTTCAATGGCAAAATTGCTTCCATTGTTTACCAAAATGCGATCATAACGTTCGACGACTTTGAATTTGGGGCTCAATTTTTGCCCATTTGTTCAGAATTTAACCACAAATTGACTGAAAGCCATAAAAATATGATTTACGATGACTTGAGGTTTCGGTTCGGCTCACGAGAAGAACTCTGGGATTTATTGGCCAAAAGAATAGTAGAAGACGGCAACACATCCCTTGAAATTAATAAAGATTTGACACTTGAGGACAAAAAAGCGAAGAACGAAGAGTTTGAGAGAAAAGCCATCGATTTATACGAACAGAAGACAATTGAATTCAATAATGAAAAGATTTGGGACTTTTATATTAAATACAGATTAGAAAAATTGGCCGAATATGAGACACACGAGAAGATCGAAGACACGTTCCCCAAAGTGTTGCATGTGATTGAAAGGGCCTGGGAGGCTAATTGTCTTTCCATTCATATGTTTAAGGAATGGATTAAACTTTACTTTTCCCGATCTGACAAATATGACAACAAAATGCTAATCAAACAAATCTTATTGAATGGTTGCGATCGTTGGACAGACACTCTCGAAGTCTGGCACTTCTGTATTCCTTTTTTCATCAAAACAGTTGATTCCAAACACGAAATCAAAAACTTTTTTGAAAAGATTTTGCATAAATTCAGTAAAATTAATGACCAAATTGTGGACAAAATGACAGAAATTTGGGAGAAATATATCGAATGGTCGGCAAAGAACTTACAGCCCATCGAAATAATGAATATGACGAAGAAGTTGTCCAAATTGAGTGCCAACAAAAATGACATAAAATTGATCGGACATATGAGGCCTCGAATATTGGATGCTCTCAACTCCTCATATGGTTTGGACAAAGCTCGACACTATTATCACTCGTTTAAGAAAACTCCACCTCTTTTGCTGTCATTTCATCAGAAAATGCTTGAAATCGAAAAGAAGTGTCAGAATACTAATTATGATTTGGTTCGTTCCATTCATGAAGAGATAATCAACGGTTTCGGTGCAAACGACGCCTCCGTTTGGATCAATTATGTGATGTTTGAAATAAAAAGTGAGCCCAAAAATGTGCCAAATATTCACTATAAGGCTCTCAAATGTTTGACTCCCAAACAATGCGATCAATTCATCGAAAGATATACTGTTTTAAAATCAAATAATTTCCAAATTGATTCTGACATTCAAATGAATTAACAGTTTTTTTTGTTAATAAAAGAATTTCAAAAAATTCTAATAAAATAAATATTTATTTTAATTTATTTAAAGAACGAAAAATTGTTTTTAATCATAGTTTATACTCAAACTCTTCCTTTAAAAATTTCCTTCTAAAAAGTGAAATTTTATTCATTTGTTAGAATGGATTCGAAACTGTTCGTAGAGAAAATCAATGGGTTATTAATTTTTGTAGCAATCGATCAAAACCTGACTCTATTTTCAATCGATTATTCGGTTCAACAAATGATTTTGAAAATTCAGAAAAAGTAATGAACTTTGAATGAAAGGACAGGTAAATGATCTGAAAGAGAAACACCCAAACAGTAAAGTCTTTTCTAAATGTTAGTTAGTTTTGGTTCTAAGAGTTATAGACATCGTTTCAATCAATTATTCAATGTTTTGTCGCTAAGGTTTCAAAACAAATCATTGGTTTCGGCACTGAATGAGGAAAACAAAATTGTTTTCTCAGATCCGCACTGAATATAGAGTACAACAAACCGTATGAGAAATCAATAGACAGTACATTAGCCTCACATACGAACCAAACACTGATTCGCTTTTATTTGAAAATCTTTTCTTAAAGTGTTTGTCAAACAATTTATTTAAACTTTTTTAGCGAAGAATAAAAATGATTTTCAAGTGTTGCAAACTGTGGTCCAGTTCTTCATCTGTTCCTCATTACGAGAATGAGAACAGACTAATGCTGTTCTATTGCGGACTGTTCTCCACATTCACGGGAATATTCTGGATATTAATGGGTTTGATTATGAAATATGCTTTACCTAGTCCTGTGGGTAATTCGGTCAACTCTGTGGCCTACGGCATTATATTAGTCGGAATCGTTGTCCTCATAATTGGTGTCATATTCATGATATCGATGGCAGTCAAATGCAGAAACAGAAACAAAACCTCAGCTCAGAGTTCGCGCGAAGATCTCACAACTTCTTCGAGTTCTCCGAATAACGACTTACAAAACCCATCGATTCTGCCCTAAACTATGCAATACTCTCACAATTCTCGCAATTAATTATGTTTTTCGAGCAAAAAGTGTAGTTTTGTTATTTTTTAATTAAATGTAAAGAATGGTATTAATAGTAATAATAATAATGTTTTATGTGATGCTATTTATCGACTTATGAGCGATCGGTGACATCAAAGAAACGTTTGTTTGACTCATGTGTTGAGTTGTGTTCAACTTTGTTGTCACCGAAAATCAATTATATTAAAAGCACAGCTTTGTATGTCTTCTTATATAAGGCATATGCCGGTCCTTAATAGCAATAGTAATAGCAAGTACAATTATTGTTACCATGTATGCCAGTAGTGCGTAATCATAGCCTAAAACAGACCGTTTGTCACCTCTTTGGCGCCAAACCGTCTCTTCTCTAACTTTTATGCACTTTTTAAATAAATGTATCATTTTTTGGAAATACTCTATTTATAATTGAATTAATATTAAGCAAGGACAAATTAAACGAGAAAATACAACTTCTTTTATGCGAATACTCTTTTAAAATGTATAATTAGTAATTTTAATGTGTCTTACTAATTATTAATTAGTAAAAGTAATCATTACATAACTTATACAAAACTAACTCATTATTTGATTTGCGACAAAAATGTGTCTCAAAAAGCAATTTATGAATACAACAAATAAATAGAAATACGATATAAGCCGTCGATTCCTATAACTATTGAGTTTTTCAATTCTTTTGAATTGATTTCAATTCATTTTGTATTCTAATGAACTGAAAAAACATTTTCATTAATAGTTTAAATGTAAGCAATACTCACATATTTTCACTTATTTTCACATATATTCAGATATACTGTCATTTTCTTTAAGTTTAAACAATTGAGTTCATAATTGAATCACTTTTTTACAACTTTTGTCGTTGTCTTCATTTGTCATATGATCTCAATTTGATTCGCAATTAAATAAAAATTAAGAAAATTTGTCTGAAAATGAATCAAATGTTTTGTAGCGTAAGTCCACTGAAAATAAGAACTCTTTTGACTGTTTTAATAAACTCTTCAGACTCGACACCAAATGAATACCATTTATATTAATGTCAACATTGGGTCACAATTGGGCAACAATTGGGTGACAACAGGACCCTCTCATGTCATCCCTCATATCATTTCTCCCAATGTGAGGATCACAACTGATCCGCACCCACACAATTCGCCATCCCTGTCGTCATCATCATCTGATTCTATGTCTTCATTGGCAACTAATTCGATGACTTTTATGCCAATGACGAGTTCGGGCATAAATAGGGGTCAAATGATCCCCAAAGTGTTCGCCAATAATGCGATGTTTGATCCGATTCGGTACAAAACAGAGATGTGTAAGAACTTTCTGGAGTTGGGTCAGTGCAAGTTCGGCGAGAAGTGCTATTACGCGCACTTCACTCATGAGCTGAAAGAAGCCACTTATAAGCCTAAGAATTATAAGACCCAACTGTGCAAACCGTTCCATAGGGAAGGGTTCTGTGATTTCGGTTCGCGCTGTGCTTTCATTCATACGAAACCAAATGTCGAACAAATTGTTTCAAAACTACAGAAGTTTATCCATTCGGTGCCACCGATGCCCGACATCACAGCCGAAGAGGATATGATTCGTAACAATGGCACCGAAAAAAGACTCAAAGTATTCAAAAACATGTCATCAAAATAGATGTGAATTCGAAGGAAATGTCAATTAATTCTTAAAATTCATTATTCGTTTGACTGATTTTAATTCATTATCTTTTATGTGATTAGAATCTGATTAAGTCTTTGAATTCTTTTCTTAAATTCTGTTTTAATTCATTAAAATTTTTATAATTTTTTACTTCAAATGATTTTCAAATGAAACGTATTTTTTATATAAAATAATCAAAACCTTAATTCAATTTAAAAGTTCATTAATTCGTAATATTTTCCGATTTGAATCATTTATAATTTAATCGATAATTAAGTTAATAATTGAAATAATTTTTATTAAAATTCATTGTAATTATTGTTATTTTCAATAAACAAATTCACAAATAAACCCAAAATTAAAATTACTTCAAAGAAAAGACTAATTTTTAGAAATTGTAACTTTTATTCGCAAAATATAAGTTTAAATCAAATACGAATTCAATAGTATTTTATAGAAAAGTTTGAAAATATAATACAAATGGTGTATAAGAGAAGAATAGTTTATATAAAATGCTATAAAATGGAAATCTTTGGCAAATAATTGCATCGATTTTCGTGCAATGATTTCGTGTTTTAAGCAAACTATTCAATGAACTAATCAATAGATTAATGCATTTCAAGGAATGGGTTTCTGTTCGTGAGACTTCTGGTGAAAGCAAAACGTGATTCCCTGATCCCAAGCCTTCTTCAAGATTAGGTCAACCACTTGTCGTTTGTCTGGTGAGTGATACCAATCAGAGAGATCACGATTGCAATCGGCGTCCGGCGGCGGGTTTCGAATAGGAATGTCATTCAAACAGTTCTTACAATTGAGTTTTCTGTGAGTATCGCTTTTGACATCTTCTTCCAATCGGAAGAGTTCTTTGAGTTCTGAAAGAGTGAAATGTCTTTCGACGTTCTCTTCATTATCGACTACACAACTGCTCAGCGCTTTCTTATGGGTCTGTCTTTGAAATATCTTCTCCTCAATAGTTCCGGTGGAGAGAAGTCTATATATAAAACATTGTTTTTTCTGACCGTCTCTCCAGACGCGAGCCATAGCCTGTCCATCGTTTGCTGGATTCCAGTCGGGGTCATACATAACAAGTCGATTGGCACCAATTAAATTGAGTCCACAGCCACCCGCTTTACTGCTCAGCATAAATATGAATTCAGAACTGTTGGGATTATTAAAGTTTTCGACAACTTTTCCGCGCTTTTTGATAGACATCGAACCGTCCAAACGAACAAAACCATAGCCTCGAAGACGACATAGTCTTTCGAAGAGATCTAAAGTCTGAGTATAATTGGAGACCAAAACTACCTTATCATTTGTTTGGCTTTTGATGAATGCCAAGAGTGTGTCCAAAATTCTCATTTTGCCCGAAGTGTTTGGCATCACTTGTTTACTATTAATAGCTCCGAAATCAGATGGAAACAAGTGTAGCAATGATTCCAATTCATTCTTCGGTTCTTTGCACATATCATACGCCAACTGAGGACTGTTACACAATTTCTTCAGGAAAGTAATGGCAATAAGAGACACATTACCGCCTCCTTTGGCAGCTTTAGAATTATTTGATTCATTCACAGCTCGGGCCACAGCTTTAGACTTCAAGAAGAAAGAGTAGACAGTCTTCTGCAGTGGAGTCAGTTCACAGCAAACAATTTGCTCGTATTTTACGGGCAAATACTTGGAAAGAATACTCGCCGTTCTTCTGATCATACATTTGTTTACGATTGAAATCAATTCAGCCAATCGTTGTTTGGCCAGAGCTATGTCCGCATCGGTGGCCGCAGCATCTCTTCCACGAAGAATTGGATTTTCGTATTTTTTCTTAAATTCTTGAGCCGTTCCCAAAATACCTTCGTTCACGAACTGAACTAAACTGAAATATTCGAGTAAATCGTTTTGAATGGGAGTTCCCGACAGAAGTATACGCCGTTTGGCATTAATTTGATTCAAAGCGTGATATGTTTGGTTGTCCTGGTTCTTCAGACGATGGCCTTCATCACAAATAATGAGTCCGATCTCTCCGGAGTGCAATACATTTGCGTGCAAACGGAATGTTTCGTAGGATATTATGAGAACGGGGTTCACACAACGCCGTCCCTTAATTGTATTGATAAATGAACGCAATTTGTCGTCGATCTCTTGTTTAGAACCGCCATCGATGGCAATAGCATTCACTCTATTAGCTAACCATTTATTGAACTCATTGTACCAGTTCTTCACGAGACTACTCGGGGCCACAATCACCGCCTTATCTATAGTAGGCTTACATTCGGGGCTTTGTTTAATAAGTGTGTAAACGAGTGAAACGCACTGAAGAGTCTTTCCTAAACCCATTTCGTCGGCCATAATACAACCAAAACTACCCTCAATCTGGATGCCAGTCACACAGTCCCACATGAATTTAACGCCTTCTCTTTGATGGGGCCGAAGAACAGCAGTTAATATTGGGTCCATTACTACGTGAACTCTTTGGTCTGATGTCTTAATTTTAAGTAATTCTTCTTTGGTCATGGGAGGAGGGCTGTACAAAATCAGCGCATTTTCTGCGTCGGGGTCATGGAGTGGACGCCGCCCACCACTCAAACGTACCCCAAGTGATCGATAAGAACCACCTTGGAAAATATTTTTGAAATGATTTGATTTGAATGAATGAGTAATACCTTTGTAGTTATCGATAGGAATAACGAATGGTTTGCTCAAAATCTTGCGAATGTATTCCTCGTGAGACAACTTATTCTCAGTTCGGTTACAATTGTTATTATTCTTTGCATTAATACTGAACCTCTGGGACGGACTCAACGGTAAAATGAGAGAATTACAAGACTTCTTGCGAGACCTCATCGACTCATCTGTCCCTACACTCCGTCTCTTGAGTAGTTCCGACGGAACATTTCGTCTCAACATTTCAACCAATCGCTAAACTCGAAGAGAAACCAATTTTATTATAAACTCAATCAAAATATTTATTGAAATTAATTAATGAAACAAAAGTTGAATCAATTATTTATTTACATTTAGAGCCAAATATTCAAATCTGTGAATACTTCTCCAAAACTAACGTTCAGAGGAAAGGCTGAGTTCTCGCCCTCTTATGTATGAGAAATAGTGAAGTAAGCAAATCGTGTTTAGTTTGTGAACACTTTTTTACGTAATTTATAGATATTGTAATTCAGTCAACAGATGTCCGCTTATTGTCATTCAATGCAAAAAATGTGATGAAATTTGAATAAAGTTTTTTGCGATTTGTTTCCGAAATAATTTACAATTCATTAAAAATAAAGTTAAGAATTTGTGGGAATTTCACTCAAAAACAATTCATTTTAATGTCATTACTTTCACACTTTACTACACAATTGCGGATTAATCACAATTACTTCAGGTTCCTTTTTAATGCCCAATATCTTAATTACAAGCTTCAAAATTAAGCTCACTATTATACCTCTTCAGGTGTTAAAAAAATTCAAAGTTAATTATTAGGTTCATTATGGCATAATGACTCCAACCAGCTAATTTTTATTTTTCAAGATCAAGCGCGAAGTACTAATATGGTGAAGTACTTCCGTTTCGCCAACACTTGTGATCTGTAAGGAAGGTGTTTACCGATTAGGGTTAAGGTTTAATGCTAGCGTGAACAACTACCGCAAAGTAAGCATGAACACCCTTTCGTATTTTAATTTTTTGAGCATGCCACAAATCTTTATTTACAAAATTATTAATTGGAAAAAATATTCGATTAATTGTTTTAATTTTATTTTCAATTGTCTTCGAATTATCAGTCGATTAAACATTTGCGACAATTCTAAGAATATATACAATATATTGGAACTGATTTCAATTATTTATAATTTTGGCGAAGGATCATTTTGTAATTAAAAGGCAATATAAAAATGAGTTATGAATTATGATCAAGATGGCTTTCTTATTTAATGATCACAATATTGATATTTATTTCAAAACATGCATGACCAAGCTCACCTTCTGAAGAAGTTTTATAATATATATTTTTAAAAAGTAGTATCACTTCAAAGGATACACAGAGTTTCAATTTATTTATAGCTTCCAATGGGTTCATATCCATACTCTTCTGTAGTGGTGGGTGCCACAGTAGTGGTAGCCGGAGCTGCAGTGGTATAGCTGCTTTGATAAGTTGGCGCCGGCACCGGCACTAACAGTATCAACAATGGCTGATAACTACTACCACTCGCATAGTTGAAAAGATTTTGCATTCCACTCATACCACCCATACTATACCCGTTAGAATTAGAAGATGGATAGGCGGCAGTAGTTGGTGAACCATATGAAGGCGCAGACGTTGTAGTAGTAGTAGTCTTGTAATTGTTGGGCAGAGGTTGATAGTTCATTCTCATGGGTTTAAAATGACCCATCTTTTTCGGCATATTTGGTTTGCATTCAGTCGAATGGATGAGAAAATAAACTAAACAAAAGACAAAACAATTTCTGGTGAAAACCATTTTTCAAAAACTTTTGAGTCGAGAGAAACCGAATCGAAATAATTGTAAACTAAAAGCGAAAACCGTTTATATACTAAACGATTGAACTTATTATAAGTTCGAATGACTTTTGATTTTGTGGTAAATTTGTGTCAAATTCAAAGCAATGCTATAAATGAATCAAAATGTCATAAAAATATTGAATAAATTACTTATCAATTAGTCGACAATAACTAAAAATAATTGCAAATTATTTTTAACCCGAATAGTAATAGTTTAGTAAAATTGGAAACAAGTAAACAGATGTTTTCTCAAATTGATCATCATCACATTCAAGTTTTAACCCACTTATTTAATATCTGATATTTGTTGTCTTATATGCGTTTAAATAAGATGTGCAAGAGAGGGTAGGGGGTCCATCCCCTAGAGTCGACAATTTTGGGTTTACACCCCCTTCGCTCCGAGCGTAGCGAGGCAAATATTTTGTGGTTTTTTGGGAATTTTAAGAATTTTTTGCGTAGCAACTTTTGTTTTACCACTCCCTATACCCCCCTAGACCCCCCCCC
>JAQGCS010002248.1:0-10729 GCA_034702105.1 Fuscozetes fuscipes
CTCTCTCTCTCTCTCTCTCTCTCTCTCTCTCTCTCTCTCTCTCACTCACTCACTCACTCACTCTCTCTCGGTTGAAAGGAAGTGTTAAATAATTTTATGGTTTATTTGATCCCAAAATTTGAGATAACTTTAATAAAAGTATCAAAAGAGTTGGAAAATAAGATTTTGGAAAATAATGGATAATTATGAATATTTGAAGCCTTCACCTTTTAAAAGGTTTTGCCGCCCCATTATAGAAAGCTCCTTTGTCCGTCACATAACGGCACCAATATTTGACTTTCTGTCAAATCGTTTAATATCTAAAAAGAGTTAAGATTTTCGCTGAACTTTTTATTACATAAGAATTTGGTTTTATTTTTATAAAAAATATTTTTGAATAAAACAAAACAAATATAAGAATTTGTTTTCTTTTGAAAAATTGGTCGCATTTTTGTCCAATGATTTCAATATTTGGGGAAATCAGAGGCAATAATGAAAAGGATCTATGGTTTGATCTAAAAAATGCCGTTTTTCAACTGTATTGAGACGTATGGGACGCAACACTTAAGCACTTCCTAAATATTACTCTCAAGTAAAGAATGTCTGAGCGAATGATTCATAAGAGTTAATGGAATATTTTTGAGGGTTAATTGAATTCAAATTTGACGACAAACGGAACAGAATAGACGTAACAAACAATAAATATCTGTTTCCCTAAAAAGGCTTTTGTATTGCATTCTTCCAAAACTGGAATATTCAATAAATTACCTTTTGTTGCGATAAATCATTAAAGCGGGCAAAATGTACTTACTCATCGCTTATTATCATATTTAGGTCTATATGACTTTCAAATGGAAATTTCGGGCATTTCTGGAATTATTTTCTTAATGACTTTATTTGAAATCTTCAATAATTAATTCATTGAATGAAACTTCAAATTAATTAATGTCTTGTTTTGATCGCAATATTTATATTTAAACCGGAATTTGGCTTAAAATCAGAAATTTCTTAAACAAAAATCTGATGAATAGAAGAATAGATGGAAATTATTAATCAAATGCATCTGTTGTTCAAAAGAAACATATTTTAAATGGTTTGCCATCAAATGTCGTACTACTCATCCATTTCTCCACTTATTTTTTGCTTCGATTTGCAAATTATTTCGTTTTCCACTGAATTCTATATTGAAATCAACGGAATTCACGAAAAACTTATTCTTGTTTTTCAGACAAATTTCGAGAAGACTTTGAATTTGAACTTCAATTTTATTGAAGTTTTCTTTTTAATGAATGAATTTTTTCTTATGAATGAAATTAAAATTAAAATTAGAATTCTTAGTATTGAAGGCTTAAGTTTGGAGCCATGAGTATACGATTAAAAGCTTAATTGCTCATTTAAACTAATTTTAGCCTTAATGGTAACTATTGTCACTATTAATTGTGTCAATGAATTGACCACTGTTCTGATGATTGTTTTTGTTTACGGAATTCCTAAGAATCACACCTATATATGCACCAAATTTTATGAATTCAATAAACAATAAAATAATACTTTGATGTGATTTCAGTCAACACTTTATAACAATTTATAATCCAATGAATTAATAAATTATATAATATTTAATGGAAAACAACAAAAGAGCAAAAGAATTGCAATTAAATCAAATAAATTCTGATTTGAAAACATTTGTGAAAATTTGATAACAGTGTTTGTATGGCAACTAATACTCAATTCTTTCATTAATCAAAGCCTTCTTCACAATCATTTTGATTTTCGTTTGTAAAAAATAAATTGAATTCGAATCGATAGCTGCCTATGCCTTCAGGTTATGCCCCAATTGAAGAGCAGAAGCGCTTAATATTTAATGATTTAATGATCATTACATAAACTGATTCACTCGTAGTATTTAATTTTGCGGATTCCGAATATTGTAAGACACTATTGTGTGGAGACTGCAAACAGTAATTATGATTTGATTACCCGAATAGTTTTGTTTAATAAGTATGCAATCGACACACGAGTGACGAAATATAGCATCATTCAAGTCTCCCTTCAATTCTCTATTCAATTCAGTATCGGAACCGTTGTTCCCATTAATCGACTAAAAAAAGTTATATATAAGACTTGTTTTGATCCGAAACGTAAGGGTTGAGAAACTGAGCCCTTCTTCACAGTTACCCAAAGATGTGTTTACTCATTGAACGCATATTTTGCAACAGAGATAATAGTCTTGTTTATCAATCTAGTGATCCTCACATTTGATTGATCTGTCTATTAATAAACGATTATTCTGTGCTATTCTGTGTTCTCCATAAAACTTTTGCAAATATTATGTAAGTAATTCATTAATTTCTATTAATTTAAACTTTAATGAAAAATCAATTTTTAGTCCTTTTTAAGGAAATGCTGAAAATTGAATGCTTTGAAAATATTTGCTTTGATTGTTAACGCATTGAAGCCTTCAGTTATATTACAAACAACAAAGTTATCTGAAAAAAACAAAATTCAGTATTTGTTCCAAAAATTTATTAAAATAATTACAATTTTATCAAAATTATTCGGATAATAGAATTTTGAATAATATATTAATAATATAAATCATTTTTTATAAAAGATTAAAATTTGGGACATTTCTTCCAATTTTCATGAATTGATTTATTTTTTAAGTGTTGACGCATTTGAAGCTCTTTTAAGTCGATATCATTTCAGAGTTACTAAAGAATAACATTTCCTTTGAATTGGAATATATTTTCAAAGAATTGAGTGATTTATCGATTCTTAAGTGTTATTCATATTTAACCGCAAATTATTATTAATATTATAATTAAGTTGTAGTCGAAAATTGAGATAAAAACAGTTGATTCAGTGCAGGAATTGCATCAGTGGTGGTTTAATGTTAGCAGAATAGTCTGGAGACTGGCTGTACCTTCATTCGTCCTTCATGATCATTGTGCTGAGCGCTCATCTCTCATTAATTTGATTCTAAACCATTGGTTCTGATTATATATAAGCGAAGCAATCGTCTCACAAACCACTGGCAACAGGTTTGAAGAAGTGGTGCACAAACCAACACAAGTGGCGCAACTCTGACAGCAAAGAAGAACAAAAATCTTTAGTAAAGTTTTTTTGACAAAATCTCGTTCACTCTCTCCCTCTCCTCTTCTCTCACATCACAACCTTTGGATTAGTAAAGAACTTGAAATCAAAAGTTTTTCCTCAGTTTTGTTGACTTTGAATATTGAGTTTCGAAGATTTTTTTTGTATGAATTTGTTTCAAATTATGAATTAATTTCATTTCAAATATTTTTGTTACGAAAATGTTTTATAAAATGAATTTCTTTTCGACTTTGAACACAAGTTTTTTAATTTTATATATTTTATTAATAATTCGTAATATAAGTTGTGTTAAACAAAATGAGTCGCTTCTGGCGTCGCAACACTTCAGCCGTATATTAAAAGAGGCCAAATGTCATACACCGGTGCCCCGTGTAGTAAACATCCAGGAAATATTTCCGAGTGCCACCAAGAAGTATATTCCTCACTGCACCTTAATGCATTACTGTGGATTCGACACCGGTTGCTGTCGTCAGGAGAATGAAAGGTGTGTTCCTAAGACTGTAGAAGACGTCGAACTTTATTTCTTTACCGTTGAGTTGACTCCGAAGGGACAGAAAAAAGGTGTCGAAATGATAACTATGCAAAACCACACCGAATGCATGTGTCAGCCCATCAATGATAGTCCTCGCTGAGAAATTGACGACTTGGGCCGTTATGCCAAAAATCAGTATATGATGTGCCTCTCATCCAATCATTTTAATTAATTCATTCAAACATTTTATTTATTTATTTATTTTATTCTTCAGTTTTATTTATGTATCGATAGATTTGTGATATGTATTTGATTTGATGTATGAAATCAAATAATTGCCAACAATTTCATCCATTAATTTGTTTATTTAGCGAAATATTTTAAAAACTAATATTTAATTGAAATTTTGTTTTAATAAATATAACAATTGTTCGAAAATATTGAAACTAAAAGTCATATTTGAAAAAATAAATATGTTTCCACTCATTTCAGGTTTGGGTTTGTGCATGAAAATCAATATTCTCGAGGCAACATTTTATAGACATTGTGTCTATTTTGACGGTAAGGTTGTTCTAAAAATTGATGCAAAGACTAGGTTTGGTCTAAACTTAAAGTCAGTCAAAGTTATTATACTATTAATCAAAATTTTTTTGAAAGCTCTAAACTTTATACAAAATTAATCACTTTTTTCTAAACTGGGATCTCTTATATGCAAAACAAATAATGGTTTCGAAGAATTTTGATCTACAGTTGTGATGATATATCGAAACCATTTTTGTATACAAATAAGGCAAATATTAAGCAAATATTTCAGGTTTTGTTAAATAGATTTGATTCCAAATGGTTTTTAGGTCCGAACATAATTGTTATGAATTCGACGAATCCATTAACTGTTTCGGAATGTTTCGGTCTAATAGACATGATTTTCGACATTATTATACAAAAAATCAATTATCATTCATGATTTGGGAATCTTTTAAATACAGATATTTTGACATTTGTATGATTAATATTGTGATATCTGAGCAAAACCGGAGTCCAAGTACTGATAGTACTGATAATAAATATTTCTTTTGTCACATTTAAGGAGTCAAACAAAATAGAGTGCATTTAAGAGAATTCAGTCGACAATTACAGACACGTCTTCTCATAATCTGATTGTCAAATATAGCCATCATATAAATGAGTGATATTTTATATTCTAAATTATGTCTGAAAACTGGTAGAAAACGACAATTATTCGCATAATTCAAGAGAGGAAGTGATAGTTTGTGAAAAAAAATATTTTAATAAACTGAATGCTGACAATTCCGCAATGAAAAAGGTCAATTCAGCACTTTTTCAAACTATTCAAGAGTCGGAAATTCTCGCATTTTGACTGCAATTAGATAACAATGAACTCCATATTTACAGGTCTGTTAACCCAAAGCCTGTGCCAAAAGTCAATTTCTATTCAAGAATTTGATGCCAATAAAGTTATGAATATTTGATTCCATACAGAATTAAACGATCAAAACATGGCTCAAAATTCTTCGAATTAATTCAAGGATTGCAATAATTTTCCGTTTTATGTCTTTAATTTCCATTAAGTTAAAGGTTAGTAATGAAAGTAAACTAAAAGAATTTTGGGAGCAATGAATCGAAGGCATCACATTTGACCCCTATTTACAACTCAAATCTCTCACAAATTATATATTTATCTCTTGCTTTTAATGTGATCTATGCCACAATAGTAATTGTGAATGACCAATATCTTCTCTAATTTAACCCATTTATACGTTTAAATGAATACAAAGGACGATACAATTATTGTCTGAATTTTGGTATTTTTAGAAAAAGGTATTATTACCCTATCAATTACAGCAGCTGTAGAGTACTGCACATCAAATTTACCCAACTTTGGCTCCCCTCGCCAGAAATGAGGTGGGTTAGGTAAATTTTGAGAACCTCAATTTGTAGCTAGTTTAATGTAAAATTGATTTCTGCTGTGTACAACATAATCCTGACTATAGTATGGTCTTCAGGTAATATTGTATGGTCCTTTAAATAGGAATATTATAATATATTCCTGAAAGGGTTTACAGACAATTCCCTCTTTGTTTTGGGTATTAAATTGTTATTTATTAGCACTAAGAACGGAGACAATTTATTGTTAACCTGGGGTCAAACTGTACATTCGGGAATACAATTTGAATTCACATAGAGCTCATCAATGTCAAAAGACAGATATATTTAGTTTCTTGAGAGAATAAATAGGAGATAAGAAGCAAAACACGCCAGCAATTTATTCCTAGAAGTCCATCAATATTTACCGAAAAATTCCAATGTTTTTAAATTGAAACCATTTCATAAAAAACTTCAAAAATGTTTTAAAGACATTTCACTTTCTTTTGACATATTTCCGAATTCCTGGTTTGTATTAAAATAAGTTTCAAATAAATCCGAATTCAATGACAAAATAATTCATAATTCTCTCTCTCTCTCTCTCTCTCTCTCTCTCTCTCTCTCTCTCTCTCTCTCTCTCTCTCTCTCACTCACTCACTCACTCACTCACTCACTCACTCACTCACTCTTAGGTCTGAATAATTTTGAAGAAAGTTATGAATTAGTTAATGAAGAAGTGTCGCCATTACGTCCAAAATTGAATGATTAAGAAAATGATGAACAAAATCTATTTAATTACCTGTGCTTTAGGGGATTCGAAGTCAGTTTTTAAGGCCTCAGAAAAATATTATTATTCTTAGTTTTGAATCAAAACAGTTTTGTTTCGAAACAAGTGATTAGAGTTTCGATTGATAACAAAATCAAAAATAACTTTTGAGACAAAATATAATTGAAATTTTTTACATCAACCGATTTCTTTCTTATAACACAACGATTATGATATCTTTTCCTTGAGGTGACCTTGAATATCTTCAGTAAATCTGGGATAATAGTTCACTGAATTAATGGATTATGAATTATATACTTAAGGAAAAATGACTAAATATCCGTTTGATGTCCGTTAGTTTGAGACAATCATTACAAAAGAGGAACACAAAAACCTTAACCCTTTACTGATCCATTAGTAAACGACCATGAGTCCTATTATAGACTTCATTTGAATGAATTCCCCAACAATGTAATGAAAAGCCAAATGATTTCCTCAAAATATTTCTCATATTAAGTGAAATTTTTTTTCAAAATAATAAAATAACGATTATTTAGATGTTGTCAAAAGAGATAATCGAGAACTGAGTCCGAATTAGGAATTGGGTTGTGCTAACTCTAATTTGAATTTTATTGCTGTGAAAAGGGTTTTAAATAGAAATCTATATTGAATTCTGTGTCAATGGAGTGAATATTTTTGTTATTTCGCATATTATGCCGAATATCGGAATCATGTCATTGAAGAGATTCACTGCAGCCCCGGATAGTTATTAAAGTGATACCGGTGCTAATACTAATAGTGCTAATGCAAGGGCTAATTGAGTTTACTCTTTTTAAAATCAAATAAAACCTCGAATTTGTTGAATTTAATAATTGCATCAAATAATTGATTAAAAATTTCTGTTCAAAGATTTAATTTAAATTATAGCCATTCCTCAGACTCTATAATAACGACAATTAGCTTTCAGTGAAATCCGTTTATAACTCAATTAATACTTCAAGAGTTGACTTCGGGTTAGAATATATGAATAGTAACCAATTTTTAAAAAATTGTTTATAATTTATTTAAATTGCAAGTTATTAAATCGATAGAAATTGTGACTTCACATAAATTAACTCAATAATAGAGCCAATTAAATACTTTGGAAAAAACCATGTTTTCCCCTTTTCGAAAGCAATAATAATTATCATGATCATTTGATATAAACAAGAACAAATATGTCTTTGAGGAGTCTAACGATATTTGTGTTTATTTGTTTAACAATCAAAACCTATTAATAAAATGATTGAAATTCTAATTATTTTCTATTCTTATGTCTCGTCTGTAAAAAATAATTACAATTTATGACTCGAAGTGAGAGCCACTAATTTAAGCAAATTATATAATTTATACCGACCTTCAGTTAGGATGGCCTTAGAGTTCAAGGTTAGAGCCAAGGTGTTAATTTAGAATAGCAAAGATCCTATCATAAATATTAACTGCAAGCTGAATATAGCACTCAGTGAAGGAATTAAATGATTTTAAGAGAAAATTTTAGTTAAAAAGCATCTGAAAAACGCTCTGAAGTTAAACCTCTTCAGTGTCTTTGGCTCTCAGAAGACGTTTCGTGTTTTGAATTGAAAAATATTTTAGATTTCATTCGAGTTTTGCATTCATTGGTTAATTAAAATCAAAAATAAAAATATATTTTCAGAAGAATTTATTTATTAAAATCAATAATTAAAAGTTTTTCCAAGTTGATTATTAGTTAAATTATCGATCAAGTTTTGGTCATTTAAAATCATTTTCAGCGTTTTAAGAGTTTTCTGTTTTTGATGTCAAAAATAATTGTTTTTAAATTAATGTAAAACAAGTTTTGGATTCTATTCGTTATGTTTCGCAGATTTTAATCGTAAATTCAATTGATGTCATTTCGGGGATTCATATATTTGAGAGGACCGAACATTTTGCAAACTTTTCCAAATATTTAACTCATGTATCAGTGATTAGATGGTTCTCCAAATCAATTGAATTACAAGATTTTGGCCATAAATTTAGTAAAATTCACATTTATTTGGAATGTCTTCCATTCATTTGGCTCTTAAACGAAAGTCTTGAGCTAAGAAAAGGTCTGTCATTTGATTCACTGATAAACTTTTGAAAAATTAATCTTTTAATGAATGAGAAGTGGTTTTACTTTTTTTGAACTCAAGATTCAGTTCTTGTAATTTAATTTCTTTTTGATTTTGTTATCACTTCAGAGAAGAACTCTTAAGAACTTAGACTTTCGACGACTTGAATGTGAGGAAAGATTTTTGGATAATGTCTTCAATAAAATTATTTTTGGTGACAATTATTCTAATCCTGCAATTATTTAAATGTCAAACGAGTGTTATTACGAACGAAGAGTCACTACTGGCGTCTCAACACTTTAGTCGTATCCTCAAAGAAGCAAAGTGTGAGACACCGGTACCCAAAGTCATACATATCAGTGACTTTATTCTGAGTGCAAAGAAAAAGTTTGTTCCGCACTGCACTCTTCTGCATTTTTGTGGCCACTTTTCCGGCTGTTGTCGTCAAGAGAACGAAGAATGTGTGCCGAAGACTGTCGAAGACATCAAACTCTACTTCTGGGTAATTGAGTTATTACCGGACGGCAAACAAAAGAAAGGCATCGAACACATCACCATGAAGAACCACACCGAATGTCACTGTCAACCCATTAATGACAATATTCCACGATGATTCACTTAATGATTTAGTTAGGTTTTGAGTAATTCAAATCAATTTTATTTATATATATTTAATACTTATATAAAACATATTTTATTAATAAATATGAATATAAATAACCGATTATTAGAAAATTATAACAAATTTAAGCAATAATTTGACAATAATTACAATTCATATCCATTTATTTTAATCGTTATATTTTTGAAGTGTCGATAAAATTGTAAAATCTTTTGGCCCCAGAATTGGATCAGAGTTGAGGTATTCCACAATATTATAGTTGTTAGAGATGCTGGGTTTAATCGCTTTTAAAAGGTCAAACTTAAAATGGGAAATGGGAATCCCATCAAGGAAAGTTTCTAGTAAATAAACATATGGAGACATTGCCTTGTATATTAATTACTATAATAATTACCTTGTATAATTGAGCTGAAGACATAACAAAATGTCTCAAATTGACAAACAGCCGATGGCCAGAGACATGATTTTTGTGCCAAGGTGATAGACCAGTGATCCGACTGCGCATCACTGACTTGAATAACGGGAAGCTTCAGAAACTAATTTTCGATAATTTATATCCAAATAATTTGTAATAATTTATTTGATTTATTAAATCCATTACTTATGTCCGAAATTATTACTTAAATATTGAAAATAAATTTTAATTAAATAAAAATTTTTTGTTTAATATAAAAATTCACTCTTTATTTGAAAAGTGGACGCATTTAATGATCAGTCGTTAAGATTTATCGAATGCTTCTCTCATATAATGTCTAATAAATTGATGGCCAGAGGGCCAAACTTAGCCCAGTCTAAAGCTCAAGGATGTCACTGAATAATATTGAAGTCAGCAGAGAGAGGGGCGTCTGACCCGACCTGAATGGCCGGCTTTTATTAATAATTGTGTCGTTCCCTCCCTTTTGTCTAAATTCGATTCATTAAATTACATATTTTTAATTTAAAATTATTAAAAACTGAATTCGAAATGAGTTTCCCGAAAATGTCTGTACCGATCGCTTCAAGGAATAAAACAAACGTGTAGGGTGATTGATTAATCAATTTTACAATAGATTCGCACAAATCAATGCTTTTCAACAAAATTCACAGCATTTCTAAGTTTGTTATATGTTTTGGTCAAAAGTTTTAAATTTGAATTATTAGTTAAAATACGAAATTAAAAAGTCTTGAAAACAACTATTATTATTGGGCTGGATACCAAGTAAGAAGCCTAGAGCACTTTCCCTTATTTTAGAAAGATCTTAATAGTTTCACAATTGGCATTCATGGTGAATAATGAACAGATATTCTTCATTCTAATATTGGTGATAATATTATGGTGATTTTCTTAGATATGGAGTTTTCAAAAATATCTGATAAAATAGTCTAAATTTAAAGGAATTGACATTTTATTATTAGCTAGATGTTTTAGGAATACATCTAATACTTAAATATATATTAATTAAATTAAAAAGGCCAACTTTTATTGATGTCGGTTTACAAATGTTTTGAATTTGACCTATGATTTTGGCACCTTGTCCAACTATATTAAAAATTCGATAACTGACTTTTCGTCCAAACTATTTTAGTGAATCTTGTGTCATATGAATTATGTCATATTCAAATTAATTTTGAAATAACTAAATAGTATACTCCTTTATATGATCGAGAGATAAGAACAAAATGAATGTGTCATTGTAATCTATATGTAAAATGAATATCTTATGCAAAATTTCAGCTGCTAACGACCACGGGAAAGGTGTTTTCTGGCCACTTGAATATGTTAATAAAAGAAGGAATTT
>JAQGCS010002249.1:0-10724 GCA_034702105.1 Fuscozetes fuscipes
TATGGGTAGGGTATGGGCTTTTCAAGATGGGTATGGGCTGGGTATGGGCCTGAGAAAAGTCCAAACTTTGACCTCTAGTTGCTAGCTCAATTTTTATGTTGAGTTGAGTTGTAATCAATAGACTTTATTTTTCATGATAATTTTTCTATAAGTCAAATTCAAGGTGATTATTTAATATGAATTATTGTCTTTGCTTTTTCATAATTTCAAGGCAAAATAAAATGTTATTTGGCGAAAAGGTGGTTTGGGGGAGGTATGTAAGCTCATCAGTGAACATTTATAAAAAATAACATATTTATTGATTTGAACTTTGTATACATAAAACAATTTTCTTAAATAATGACATTTTAAAAATTGATTCGATTTTATTAAATAATATAAATAAACTGTGTTTCTAAATAATTTGTCGAAATTAACCAAGGTGGTGAGTGTAATAACAAGAACATTTGTACCTATTATTCGATTAACTATTGATATGCTTTGAGAATTAGGCGAAATATTAACATTAACCATTTTGATCTACCCATTATTTATTTCAACAAATGGCAATTTAAAATTGACTTGTTAGAAATACAAAAGGTTTTCTTCATCAAATTATTACAATAAATGACCTTCCTCATAATCTATATTACAACAATAAATAAAATTATGAAACAATAACTTATTTGACCTGAGATTTAAATAATGTTTTGAATTTGAAATTGTTTTCAACTATTGATTTGATAACAATCTAGAAAGTACCTTGACTAAAGATCAACTTCATTACACGTATTGGCAGAAGATATGTCTCTAAGACTATTACCGTTCAAACCCTCTATTCTTATATATTGCTGGTTATCATTATTAGTATTATTGTCTTGGCTAATGATCTGAACATTAACACTATTGTGAGCACTACAACCGCCTGTACTACAGTCGCCATTACTATTGTCCAGATCTAAGTGATTCTTGTCAACTGCCGAATTGACAGCAACGGCAGTGCCGTAATCGTTACGGACTGTTGATTGTCATGTAATCGAATCAGCCATTGATTCACAAATGTTTTCTAAACGCCGGTTAGGCGCTAATCGCATGAATATGTACCTTGCTAATAGTGATAAAAATAGTGATTCCACCAGTAGTAAGGAATTCCGTAAATCTGTTAATAAATTAATAGATTTTATTAATGTAAAAATATAGATTAGATCATGTTAAAATTTAAGATGGTTTGGATCACTTTGAATTATCAGTATAAGTTTGATCACAATAGTGAAAAGACCAAAGGCTTTTTGGTTCAAAACTTTGGGCCTACCTCATTCAGGTAATTGTTATTTATAATCATTTTAAATGAACCCCAATATAATCAACTAAATAATAATTATTAGAAGATATCATTCACATGATGTTTACTTATAATAATTATAATGATTTCCTAAAAACTTTAAATCGATATTCATTTTTGATAAATGATTAGACCAATTACAGTCTGACTTCTTTGTTGTATATCTCTGTGTATAACTTTTATAAGATTTGGCAATAGATACAATTTTAAAAATCCCTTCATACTCTTAACCTAAAACCTCTCTGTTGTCATACTTTATATGTTTTTGTTGATATTTCCAAATTTTTCAGATAAAACCTCGAATAGTAATCAAAAATAAATAGTAATTAGATAAAATTATTACTCAGATTACTATTTAAACTTCAGAATTTAAATTGTGTAAGAATTTGTGAAAATGTCACTACACAACATGGAGGTTTGACTGTATTTTTTTCAGTGTCTTTTAATTCTATAGTTTGCCAAATGTCTTAAATAAAATTCGTTTACTTTAATATATTCTCTTCCATTTAATATTAATAGAATATGAGCTCAGGTTTAACTTGAAATTAATCACTTGAAAGCATTATTATCAGAATATTCTGATGAATCAGAAAATCGATATCATATTACATATGGTTTATATCCGATCTATAATTTGTAATTCGAGTCAAATCCCAGTCTTTGAAAATTGATTTCTGAACAAGCATTCAATATACACATGTATATGCTTTTATATGCTTTGGTCATTATTTTGGATTTGAACAAATGAAAGTCAATAGGAATTCATTAAATGCAATTCTGTGTAAACTAATTGAAAGTTCAATCATTCGTTTCAATTAACTTTCGATTAAAATCAGTTGTATTTCAAAATGCATGGGTAGTTTTCATCGCATAAGGGATGGGTAACGATCTTAAGTCTCTCGGACCAAAATTTCAGAGGGTATAGCTGCTAATTTTGGTAATTTTAGAGGTTCTCGGTAAATACCTAAAAACCTTTATTTTCCAAAATCCCTAAAAAACAAATAAAAAATTGGTAAAAAAAATTGAGGGGCTCCAGCTCAAATCCTAGGATGTTTGGTCTATACACCCCTCTTACCCATCCATGTAATTTCAAATTCTCTGGAAAAGCACAGAATTTTTAAACTCCGACACCCTGATCGCACAAGAGTTGCTAGAGTGATAACCTCTTATCACATAATTATCACGTTTAGTTTAAAGCGAATAGTTTCAAACAAAGTGACCATTGAAATAAAACTCTTTCAAATGATTGCATTGTTGAGTTTATGGCATTTAAACCGCAGAGAATGACATTTTATCAAATTCTAAATTCCATGTAATTCTAAATGCTTTCCACATAATTATTAGATATAATCATTTATGAAAGGATTAGTTCATTAATAAAGGATGGATAAGAATCAGGTCAGTGACTTGCCTTGCTATCTTTCAAAATAATAGTGATATATAGCAAAATGGGTTTTGTCAACAATTATTAGAAGTGATATAAAAAATATAAAAATTTATTACATCGAAGTCAATAAATTGGAAACAGTGTTAAAACAATGAAAAAACAGTTAACTTACACAATCCATACACAAATGAAGACATTGGTGGCAAACACGGCAGATAGTCATTAGTTCCCAACGCATCGAATATTAATACATGAAATCTGGTTATTACGAAATACATTTGCAATATGTAGTATTTGCTGCGAATGTAGAACCCGGGTAACACAGATTGTGTCATTTTATAGTAGATTTCCAATGAGTAGATACCGATGCAGAAGGACAGACCGCCCAATACCAGAATGTAGATTGCTGCATTCTCGAAGGAAAACTAATGGAACAAGCAAAATATTTTTAGAATCTCATTAATTTCAAGTGAAAATAAATAAGGCTTGAAAATAGAGTTGTTGAGCAACTCTTGCTAAATTGGTTTTCAAGAGTCACTCTTTGTTGAAGAGCTTAAGCTTCGGTTGTTTTAAAGAACTTTTAGATATAATTTAAGGAAAAGGTTTGTTCAAACAAATCGTTTAATTATTAATGAGTTTTAAGTGCAAATAATTTTTGGATGAGTTTATTATAAACCAGGGCAAAATGGATTTTAGGAATCCCCTGAGTTTTAAAAATTTTTGTCTCATAAAATCTTCCTGCTCTCTCAGCTCTCAATCCTTGCTCAACTGCTATCAGAAAGCTTCAATAACTTTCGAGATTTAATCAATTCTATTGATTTATCTAGAACACTTTTGAGTGCCTTACAGCATTTTTATACTTACTTGACTCACAAAACTACTCAGATATGAAATGCCCAAAAGAGCCTAATATTAAATGCTTTTATAGGATACCCATTGTGGAAATGCTATATATTTTATTACTCTATTATATTCTTTTCTTTATTATTAGCCACACTATCAATAAGATGAAAAATTTTGGAAATTCTGATGCTTGATTATCTCTGTTGCTACAGAGACTAGATCAATTTTCTTATTTCAGCTCTATCAAATACATTATTGCAATTTATATCTTAATATGCCTTAATCTACATATAATCCCATCAGGTACATATAAGGTATAAGAAAGTTAATTAATAATTAAATTAAACGAACTGACTACTCAAATAAACATCAGTTTTGCTGAAACAAAGCATTAGTTTTGACGGCAGAGCCGTCCAGAGCTACACATTAGCGAATGAAAGACATTTGAGGTATATTTTGTTGCGGTGTTTGTGTAGTGAGAACTCACGCAATGGAAAGACTTACAAACAAATGATAAGTAATTGGATTCAGAGCTAAATTACATTAAAACTACACTGTTACAAATGACATACCTGTCCTGCGACGTAGGCTCCTGTCTTGCTGGCTACCCCCATAACGAAGTAGAGAAAACAGGGCGCCATAAATAACTGATAGATACACACTTTCATCAGATAATAGAGTTTCCTATAAGAAGATCGCAAATAATGTCAAACGAAACTCAGTATTAAATGTCATCGAATATAATCCAATCAAAACTTCTCATTTGATTTATTTTGGTTTTGATTGCAATTCAATGCCGAAGAGTCGTTCACAAAGTCACAAACAAATCTCATTAAGGTGGGCTAAATTACTAGCAAAGAGACTATCAGTAAAAGTAAACAAGATCAATGATGCAATCAATTGACAGAACAAATATTTTCATTTCGAATTTGTTTTCATCAGTTGTGGCATTCATTTGTCTTCCATTTACTCATTTGTTTTCTCTAGCGTTAATATTTTCTCAAGATGTTGACACAACCAGGTAATCATTATGAATTATCTTCTACGTTGAAAGTATTTCTAAAATTTTTTCCGCATTTGGTCAAATGGCTCAAAGAAAGTCAAACCTTTATCGAAGACCCCTGGTTATGATTCCTCAATCTAATATTATCTAAGTATTATCTACTCTCAATTATTCAGGAATGCTCCCATTAGAAATAATGTTGAAATAACCTTGTTATTATCCCTAATTCGTTTAAATCCCTAAACTTCTTCGAGTCATACAAAGAACTTATTGTAAAAAATTTATATACAACTCATATATCGAAGTTCTGCTGTATATTTCAGGTTTCCATTATCATTTTAGATTATGTATCATATGATTGATTGATGAGTTTGTTCTTATGTTACTTTTATAGCCCATCACCTGTTTGTACAAAAAGTTTGAGTGCATTAATTGAATTGAGTCTAGACCAATTTGTATTCAACGTAAAGATTCTTGAAATGATCCTGAAAAATTCATAGACTTTTAATAGTATTGCTCTGTTTGAGTAATCATCGATTAACCCTAAAATCTGATACATTTAAGTCAGGAATGGCCAAGCTCCACGGTTCTAAGGGGTCAAGCCAGGTAGAAGACTGAAAGTTTCTTTATTTGAAAGGTTAAATTTTGGCAATATTTTAGGCCAAAACTCATAGGATTTGAGGGACAATTTTTCGACTCTAGAAGTGGGTATTTTTTGACCCCCTTGGTTGTCCCTGGTTTAAATAGTCTTTTGTGAACGATCGTGGCAACCTTTGTTTGAATGCTACTCACTTATTCATGTGTGCGTTTGGAAGACATATACAGAGCTGATAGAATGGCGGCCCTTTCAGTGGCATCTGTTGTCCCTCTAATGTCTGTTTGAGTGTCTCTTCGCGACCGAAATAACTGATTACTAATTTGTAAAACAATACTAAACTTAAGGGCTGGTAAAGTGTTGCGGTGGTTGTGTTGACGTCATGGGCGCGAGGCATCAAAATTGACAGCAAAAAACATAACGAAGCGATCTATCAATTGAATTAAGAGTTCCGACGGAAGTCCATTAGTTTATGGCTCACTCTTTTCGGATCAAAATTTCCCATAAAGTTATTTATAGTATAATTAAATTAGTTGTTCACATAATTCAGGGTCAGCTCATAGTTCACCAAAATATTAAATTCTTGAATATGCTAGACAATAGACAAACAATTTTAAGACTAGCTTTTACGATTCAACTGACGAATTAGACCTGGCTAAATTTGATTTACTGATTATGTTCATAAGGAATATTCAATATGAGAAAATTGTTCGCAGAAATCGGTTAATGCGTAACAATAACTTGGATTTTACAAGAGCTAATTCCTTCTTTTGTTGTAAATTTTTTGAACCTGCTTAGATACTTATGGAATTTGTACTATAATTAATAATTATGACCTTTGTTGACGACTTTTATAGAAATATTTTCTAGATTCTAGAATATTATATAACTTTTGAAACTTTATATCTTTATTATGTTTGAAAGGTTCCTGAATTGCACATTTGTAGACAATTCTGATTGGCTCAATTGAAAGTGTACAGGTATTGTTAGAGCACTTTCAGGATTTGAATAAAGCCCTTGGCTCTACTCTGCCTACATTTCACAATAGTTTGCAATAACTGGAATCCTATTTATTATGAGTGAATCAAATGGAATAAAACCTAATCTTTGCTTAAAAATATCGTTTGCAGTAATTGGATAACGGGAATACCTAGTACACCTAGTATAAATTTTGAATAAATAACTCAGTTAGAAATAGAAATCTGGGGAGTTATTATCATGGTAATCACAAAAGCATTAACGGTATAAAGAAGTATTTGAATAGAATAAATTTGAATGTTCAAATACCGGATCATATTTTTATTCTTATGTTTCCTTTATTTTAATTAGCAAGGGATGAAGTGCTCATTGAACATATGCCCAGAGCTCTGTTCTCAATATAACTGTTCATTAATTTTGGTTATATTAAGCGCTATTTTAACACTTAATTAGGGTTTTATGCAAACATACTTTTTTTGCTCTTTGTTTTGGGCACAGAATGCAAATAATATGGATTTACAAGAATAAAAATCCACGCATTTGTTTAACCAGTAAATGAAATTTTCATTCAAAGACATTTTTCTGAGTCTTATAATCTATTCCGGGTTTTTACTCACAAAAGTATGTGAATTATTCGAAAAAATAAAAAGTGAAAAATGAATAAATACCGGGAAGACTGCGAGAGTGCCCACTGCTATGCAGTAGGACTTTAGTGGCCAGTTCCTATACAAACGGACTGTCTCTTCGATGAATATCAGAGCGATTAATATCGTTATTACTCCGGATATTATTATCAAAATTGTTCCCAATTTTCCCATATCTGTAAATTCAAAAAGATTTAGTTTATTCAATAATAGCCCAACCCTTCCTCATACGGAGCGCATCTCCATCATAGCTAAAAAATTGATTCATGCAAAATATATTAAATGTAACTTTTCATCCGGAAATAGGTTCTTTTAGAGTTTAATGTTGATTTATTCAGCAATATTATAATGCCCTGGGGACATTTAAATGCAGTTTAAATTTTTTATATCAAAAATTGAAATATTTTTCAATCGCATAACGATTTGATAGCAAACAAAAAGTGATAGAAATCTGAAAGTCAGCGAAATATTATAATATAAAAGGGGTTTAATGTAAATTTCAGTGTGTTTTTGATGATTCCGTTTATTTCTTTTTTCGTCAAATAATAGTAAAAATAATGCTTCAAATGTCCATAAAATATAAATAAAATATTTGACGAAATATTTAAACCAAGTGTCAAATGTTTGAATGTTTACGCCATATACGCCTATCAATTGTGGATTATTTTTTAATTGAGATTCAACTATAAAATACAGTAAAATCTCAATTATATTGACTCAAATCAAGTTTCACTAAAATTGGAGAAAGGCTTGAATTTCAAGAACCAATTCCTTTACTCAGAACCAAAAAACGATTAAAGAGAGTTATAGAAAATTCTAGGAATCGATATTTCTAACGATAAGGAAAGGCGATATCTGCTTGTACATGTATTATTATTGCCAACACACATGAGTGTATTTCAATTAGCAAGAGCAAATATTATATATTACCTTTGAGTAGGACAGGAAGAGTGGGAATGTATTGGTAGTTGAGAAGTTCTTGACAGTTGAGCCCGGTGAAGTTAATATGCTGAATGTCCATTAGATGATATGTAAATTTTACAATTTATTTATTGAGTCCTCTTGAGACTTGCAGTGTTCAAATTTAATAAATTTGATCAAGATGGTTAGGTTTTGTGGCTATTCAATATATGAATAGTTGATTGATTCGTTACGATTGTTGATAGCAATGATTGAATTCATTAAATATTTTGAACTCTTTGTTGTCTCCGATAGCAAACTAATCTTGAGCATATTTCTTTCGAATGAGATTCCAAATAATACCAATATTTATGTTACCCTATTAGTTTTATTTTTATTCGCTTCAATTATTTAATTTTCTGAATACATTTGAGCACAAATTCTTTATATAATAATATGATTGTTGCGTCGATTACAAGAATAAAACTGTTTTGAGAGAACTGTTGATATGAAATGATTATATGATTTAATGGTTTAGCATGCTCAAATTGAGAACAACTTTTGCCAACAAAAGGATGTTTTCTTCTTTTCAATTCATCTTATTCTCAATTGTATGTAAAGAAAGAAAACATTCTTTTCAAATAGCTTAAGAAACGGAATAATTATTTAGGATGTGCATGATAACAAAAAAAGCGTTGTATTTCATCTGTGCAGTTTCAAATATAGGATGTTGGCAGGAGCGTTTTAAATCCTCATATTGAAATAAATTTTAAGCAAATTCATTAAATATAAAACACAGTAAATACTCGTTTGTGTCCCTGAGTCGGTTCTGAAAAATCAATGGATAGGGTCGAGCCCATCATTAATAAGGCTAACACTTTTATAAATAATGCTTTGTAACAAGTTTACAGAATTTCCTAAAAATTTTAGATTATATTAGTTGAAATTCATACTTATTTCTTATTATCTTGGTAAAATTATCGAATTTGGGAATTTATAGTATTTTATAGTTTAGTAACTGATTTGGCAAAATATAGTTGATCGTACAGTTGCTTACTTTGAGGGATACGAACAAGTCTTAAAAAGCAGGAAATCTATTACATTGATTTTAATAAGGGACAGAATCAACCTAGGGATACTAACCAGAGGAACAGCATCCAGCTTTATTAATTAGTCTGCATTTAAATGGCTTTTGGTATTTGAATTTAAGAGATAGAATCGAGCTTGGGACACGAACGAGCATTTACTGTATAAATGTTTTTCTTCACTATTATTTATGCTCTTAGACATCATTCAAGTAAATGTTCTTTCGTTGGAATTAATAATTCAAAGAAATGCGATTCAATTAGTGCCGAAAAAAACTTTAATTGAAAAGAATTTTTTGTATAAAGATTACTGCATTAAATTTTGTTGTTAGAAAGAACCATACAATTGATAACCGAGAACATTTTTAAAGAATGCAAAACATTTAAGTGATAAACAAAAATATTATTACAAGAACAAAGTGATTGAGTGTTTTATATGCAATTGCGAAATAACATAGAAAATCAATAATAAATTCAATATCAGCGCTGAGGGAAAGCCATAAGTGTGACACTCAAACACTTTCTTTAAGTATTTAAAGCCTAATGTATTCGAAAAAATTTAAGCAAGCACAACTATAGGTTTTGTTCAGGCTTAGTTAATTAAATTATGGTAATTGGTGTAATACTCACTCAGTTGATGAGATGAAATCAAGCAACAACACGATTCTATGTGCAATGGAGTGAGAATCGTGTGACTCAATACTTGTCTTAGAATATTGTGGAACACTCAGAATATTCTGTAGTTTTCGGCAAAATTATAATATTAGTGATTTTGCTCTCTGTGTGTATCAGTGGTAACATATGTCTTGTAATGAACGCTAAAATCGATTTTTCCCGCAAAATAACTCTTAGAGTCTGTCTCTGAGAGTGTGATACAAATAAAAATCAATAAAATACATGACTCGCGCTATAGACCTGTGAGGACAGCAGTGTTTAGTGAGGGCTCATTCAGTTTGACAAGTAATGAGGATGTGCCACATTTTAACCAAAGTCCTGATAAGCAATTTTAAGATATCTATCTAACAGATAATATTGTCCACCAATTTATATGCTATATCTTATCTAGTTAAACTTGCTCATTCACAGATTTTAAAACTATTAATTACATTGCGCATCCCTGGTTGAGAATATTCTGCGTAAAGAATATGCGCAAAGCATTTCTTGGACGCTTCGATTGGCAGCTTTTGAGCCAACCTCTAAATCGATCAGTCATTCAGAAATTATCGTTCAATTGCTTGTATTTCAGATATCTGTCCACCAAATGAACGACACTATAAACGGTTTTTATAATAGCAATGATTTGATCCACTCTTCGATCACTCTTATAGTCAATACGAATAAAAATACTAAAAATTGTTGACATTTCGGACATCACTCGAAATCATTTTTGAACTCAATTTCAAAAAATATTAATAAAAAAAATAAGTTTTTGTTTTGTTTTATGTTTTACTAAACATTTTGAGTTTTAAAAACTTCTTTACGTTGTATATGAGTAGTCTCTAGTTTTAACGGTAGTTACTATGGCAACGAATTGGTTGTTTGTAAACAATACATTGATTTAAAGGGCTTTTTTCATAATCAATAAACATTTACAGTTTTAACCTAATGTTAAGATGAAAGAAAAGGATCTTAAACAAATTGCAAATATCTAAACAATTGTTGATTGAATAAAATGTCTGAAATATTAATCAATGATTTATTTCACGAAATTTTTGATGAAAATCAGAGACTAATCCATGAATTTTCGCTAAACAAACGATTAGTGGAAGTGTTGCATAAATACAGACAATTGTTGTCAAGTATTTGCTCTGAAAGTGATTCCAATGAAGACTTAGAACTGAGACAAACATTTACTCAAATAGAAGAGGAGTACAAAACTATCGACGAAGACATCAAATCTATCGCCGAAAATGACCGCAAAACTACTGAACTTCGGAATCAAATGAATATCGATTCCGAACCAAAACA
>JAQGCS010002250.1:0-10719 GCA_034702105.1 Fuscozetes fuscipes
ATAGCTATTGATATGCAGAATCCAACCATGTTATTTTTGTTTACCCATTTCGTTTACACTTTTCGACTATAACTAGTTAGAGCTTGTTAAATATTGCCATTTAAATCCATAAAACTATTTGAACCTATAAAAATATAAACAAATGAATTGTTCAAAAAACTAAAAGGAATTTGAAGAAAATTCTTTATAAGGTAAATATTTTTTCAATTTCACGGAATTCCAGACAATTTTGTCGATTGAAAGAAATATTAGACACCATTCGAGTGATTCACTCTTTTTAGTGATTATAACATTAGAGAGTCTATGAAAGGAGTTATCGTTAAGACTTCAAAAGGAAAGCAAATAGACTTCTGTTTGAATTTAATAGAGATATAGAGATGTACTCAGAATCTAATCCATAGAAGAGATAAATCAACAAAACTTAGAATAAATTGTTTATCAAATATTTTTTTGAAAAGAGGTGTCAACAAAAACACAGTCCGATTCTCTAAATGAAAAACAAAACTACACTGCAAACTTTTGATTACATTCTTTCTTGGTCAGATAGTTTGGTCACAAACTTGGTGACGATTTTAACAACCACTAATTTACACTCATTTAATTTTTTTTATAACCTGTCTAATTAATCGGTACACTGAGTTTACACTGGCCTTGCACGATATCTATTGTTAAAGTTCATCATGGAATATTTTATAGCCTGGTCATTAGTTATTTAATTTATTTATTTAATGTATATAGTAAACCATAATGACCATTCAGAGGCAGATTTAAATAAATAAATAAAAAGAGGTTTATTAACATTTTTTGTGAAAACGCATAGAAAATTCTGAACAAAATTAGCTGAAAATGTGATCTGTTCTCCTAATATAAACAAATTCCGAAGTTTTGGTTATATATCAATTGTATGAACTGAAAGGTATGCTAAATATATTAAGTTCCATAATATCTTTTAAAAGTTTGAATACCATAAGAGTTTGGTCCTTGCACAACCATTTTTTGAGACCACTTATCTATTCATGCCTCATTCCAAGCCATTAATAAAAAGTTCTTATATAACATTTTAATTACAAATAAATGTATTATTAAATATCCCAAAATGGGTTTCAGAAATATGATAGGTCTTGCTCATTGCCCATGTAAAGCTAGTGTGCCGATTAAATGGGCATGTAATAAGTAATTTGAGAGTGTAACCAGCAGGTCTTTAAAGGAGTCAGTGATCTTGAGCATCTTTTGAACTGATATATAAAATATTGCGTTTAATTTGGAAGCTGTGTTGAGGGCTGTGCAACAATCGAGTGCTTCAATCAAGTTGTGTGATTAGGAGGAGGACAGCCTATTATATGAACAGATCTGGAAAATATAAAGAAATGGTCATCTATTCATGTGTTGCCAAATTGGTTGGGGAAAGGGATGTGCGGAGAAAATAGAAAGAGAGCTTATGTTTCGATTTGAGGCAGACGTGAAAAAATGTGAATGAAGTTCACAATAAGTATCGTATCGTTTGATGAATGGGAACAGTCATAGAATAGATAGATGTGTCGTACAATCGGGTTATGGCTTGCATTTAAACCCTAAAACACAGCCCAAACGACTCCGTGCTCTCAGCCTTTTCACAGCATTTCTGACTAAAACCAAAAGATAGTCAGAAAAGAAATATTGATTTTTGGTTTGAGCTCTACTTTTCTCAAAAGTATTACTTTATTTATATACACAGTATCTCAAAGTTACGCCAAAATAGTGGATAAAAGTTATATTTTCTTCAAAAATATATTTCCAATGCTTTTATTCAATAATATAAGTTATAAGACAATGAATAACTCGAGGCATCGACTTTTCGTATTCCCTGACTGTCTAAGGATTCACTGCAAAAATCCAAATGACTTCAACATTAAAAAGGGAGGGCTTTCTGTTTGTTAAATGAGTTGGTCATCATCTCTGATGTTTGGGTAAAAATAAATATGTAATGGACTGAAAAATTTGTTGGTAGATCAAATATTTTAAAAGTCAAATCATTTTGTTTATTCACTTTTTATTCTCTTTCGATATTTGTTTTTAAGATTTTTTATCACAACTTTTCTATTCTTTAAAATATTAAACAATAAGTTATCATTTGATTCAATGATTATTCAAAGAAAAAAGAAGTTTTATTTCGAATAAATTTTATGATTGAATTCAGATAAATATCTAAATTGCAAGAATAGTTTCGAATGGTTTATCAAATTGTCGTTATTGGGAATGACGTCCAAAGTCCAAACACTCTTTGCTCTATCGATACAGAAATCATCTTTTATTCGCTGATATCTTCGTAAAAGTTATGTGAATTGTTGTGGACATACATTCCATATGTGTTATAAAACAACATCACTTGTGTCGCATAGATTTCGAGATAAGATGTAATCCATGAGCGCTGTATATAAAAAGGCGAACTCTTCCTGTATATTACCAAAGAAAAAGATAAATGAAAAGCAACCATTTTTTTAATGTTAGATAAGAGTACAGCTCAAAGAACTAAAGAAAAAATTAAAGAATTGTCGCATTATTTTCAAATTTGTTGACTTCTGGAGTGGAGTTGAATTTCATGCAATTCTTAACAGTTTTGTTTTGTTTTATTATTTTTTGAGTTTGAGATAATTTTTTCGTTTTACTGATTCGGAAATAAAGTTATTCATCATTTGAGTAATGATTTGCTGCGAGTTTTCTCTGTTTGTTATTGTTTTTTATTGGAGTCTCGCTCTTAAAAGATCAGTTCATTTATTCATTATTTATAGCTTGAAGAGTTATTCTTTTCGGCGAAGAAATTGAGCCCAAAATGAAAGCTTAACTCTATTTCTGTTGTACTTTCATTTCATGAGTTTTTATAATAATCTTAAGATTAATTCAATTTATATAATGTTTTTATGTCTATCCGTGTCGTGAGAGTCGTCATAAACGAGCAAATAATATAAAATATTAAGAAACGGCCGAAAAAAATGTATAACAATAGAGGGCATTAGGATAAACACAGTGATAACGATCTGTCACTCTTTGAGGATATTATATGAAAGATATTAGTTTTTCGGGGGGATGTGCCACTACAACATTAGAAGAACATAGTGATGGCAAAAACAAACTTTATAGACAAATATTTCTGGCAACTTTATCGAAGATCATTTTTCGTTTTTCGAGTGAGAAATATCTTTAAAATATAATAAATACAAAGAATGAACACAATTAGTAAGTTAATATCAAGTATATTAGTTCAGCTCATAAGTCATTGGAAAAACTTCCATTGAGTTTAATATAAATTATTCCAAAGATTTATGGGCTCACCTTATAATATAGCCTGAAAACATTGAAATAATATAAAAATAGAAACAGAATAGTATGGGCCTCCTAATCAAGGTGACTTATAAATGACATAATTCTAATACGTAATCAAATATTGCCTTATAGGATTTTCAAAAAATCCACTTGAAAATTTTTGAGAACTCTCCTTCAGAAAAACTATAAACCACCTCAAACTTAAAAAAAAATAAACAAAATTCGTTAAAAATTTTATTATAAAATGGATTTTTTTTGGAATTTTTGCCATTCTAATTGAATTTAACATGGACCTCCCAGACTAGAAATTTTCTCACTAATATCAATAAATTCTAGAAATATTTCGAAGAATGTTCCACATGAAAAATAATTTCTATTCTTGCCAACACTATGAGATGAACGCCAGCGACGAATAATACGAACAACAATACAAATATTCTATATTTTTTATGATTTCAGTAAATAAACACTGAATTCAACAATAAAGTCAGCAAAAATTGTATGAAAAATATATCAAAAAGAAGCCAAACATTCAATTCTTGAAATTCAATTCTAGTAAAAAATTGCAGAAAAACCAAACTCTTCAGACTTGCATCAAAAACACTTTAATCGAAAAGTCCCCAAGCCAGATTTAATCATTTTGTTTAGAATTGTTTAGAATTAGGAGTCTAACATGGTAACTTTTATTTCCTAATGACCAACTTTAAGCCCGTGGGCACCAAAAGAAAATGTAAGAATTTATGACAATTTAAAGATTTTTTCCGACATTTGTGATGAAATGTTGAGATATAAAAATAACTAGAGCTTAAAATTTCAAGTTCAGTAAACATAATCTAGGAGATATGATTAATGCATTTGATATCTTGTACACCTTTGCTTTAATAATTGTGATTAAACTTCAACCTTAAGCCAAATATTCAATTATATTTATCAGAGAAGAGAAAAGAATCTTTCAATTGACATAAACCTTTCATTTTGTTTTGGACACACGCATAAAGTTGGGCCATTGGGAAATGAATAGCTCCTTGTTAAGTTCTTAACTTAATTGTGAACACAATGACCTCGGTCAGGTATGGATTAAGAACTTTTTGATTGAGCGGAAAACCTATTTTGTGTTTTTGTTTTGTTTATAAGAGTAAGGAAAACAGAAATGAGTAACAAAAATAAGGAAATTCATACAAATGATAGAAATGTGGAACATCTCTGCATTTTAGTGGTTCGGGCCGTTTGAAAGACATCCAGTCTTTTATCGCATCTAATTTGCTGAACAAGACTGAGAAGGGATATAAAAACAGCGGATTTCTCCGATCCGTTGTGACAGTGGACTAGAATTGGAGAACTGGTCGAAGGAATTGGCGATTCTGTTAGTAGTGTTTCGCATAATTCAATTAAAGCGAATGTCGTCTCAGCCATAATCAGATCAATTGGGGAACACATCTGATAGAGTGTTACGTTATGTACAGCACTGCCGTCCGTCACATTCGACACTTTAGAGACGCGGAGCTCGAGAGCTGTCATGTGGTGCGAACACTGTTCGTCCACTCGTCTAACCATTTTAATCGTGTAATTATCGTAAGTCGTTTCAGTTGAGGGCCAGTAACAGAAGTCACTGATTTGTGACAGCATTACAATAGTCGACACATTTTGCTCATAAACCTAATGACAGGTAAATAATGAGTTCACTCAAAGTTTTGCTTATCATTAGTAAGACAATTGACATACCATACAAATAAATTCCTTTAGTGTCGACTCCATCGGGTCTTGAGTTGCGATAAATGTCAGGTAACGGTCGTAACTCTATATAACAATAAAATACTTCCATTTAATTCAATTATTTGGCACTAATTGGACACAAAGATTGAGATTAAAAGTCGAGATTTGATTCATAGCCAATGCAAACAAATGTCTCCTTAAATGACTCTTTCCTGCAATGCCTGAAAGTCAAACATTTTGTATGGAAACTAAAACTTTCTTTAATTATGTCGGATCAGTTGAGAGATCATCAATTGATCCCACTTCACAGACACATGAATTTAGATTAAAAATTTCATTTAATGAAACATATCTTTAAATAAATCAAATGAATGCAATAGAAATTTATTACCTGAATTAGGGATGCATTGATATATTTGGACGACCCTTCGCTCAAATTTGTCGGTAATATAACCCGATTTATATCGTCTGTAAGTAAACAAAATTATTGTGAAAGCTTTCACATGAATTATACGACAGGCAATAGTCGTTCAAAACTATTCTTTATTATGTAATTTAGTGAAGAATATCATAAATTTCTGTCCTAAATATCATAACCTCTTTACCAGAGTTTATGATTTGCGCTTAAAATCCAATATTAACTGGAATTCAGTTTAAATTATCTGTCATTTCCCAAACCATATACACAACAATTGACTAGAAATCAGAGTTTATTTGAGAAGTGTTTCACATTTATCGAGAATTTCGAATTAAATTAAAATTTCTTCCAAATTGAGCCATAAATTAAGGAAAACATAACTTTTATAAATATAGGGCCTGGCAAATATTACACTAAATTTACTGAATTAAAAATAAAATCATCAGTAATCCAGCACATTATATAATTAAAGTTGATAAAAAATATTAAGGAATATGAGTCTCAAAATGTTGGTAACAAATATTATTATTGGTAGCTATTAGTCAGGAAATAGAGAACTCGATTCCGTTTACTTATCATTTAATATGTGATAAAGAAATTTGTGGTTAAAATATAAGCCAAATAATGAATGATATATGAAAACGGAGGGAACGGAGAATCAATCTCTAAGAATGCGGTCAGAGATTAAAATATACATTTATCAGTACTTGAGATACTAGTGCTCTGCTCTGGTCTCTAATTATTACGAATTACATCATTACTTGGAAGTGACATTCATTTCACATGAATTATGATAAATGGAATAATTTTTTATCAAAAAAAATTATTTTAAGCTTTTGGTTCAATTTATTTATTATTTTAATTTTCAAATAATTTAAAATCGATGCAAACATTAGCCAAAGTTTATGACATTATGCAAAACAAACACAAAGTTTTCTGTTATTAAATACCAGAAATCAATCAAAACAGCAATAAATAAATGATTGAAGTATTTTATATGAAATTTGATATTTTTATTGAAAAAACAGCACAAAAATCGATAAAAACTATTTTCAAAGTCGAGTTAAGGCCTAAAACTTAATTTTGTTTGAATTCGATATCTTTGACCTCAACTTTAGTATTATTATTTGGATTGAGTTCAACAATAAGTTGATTCCTGAGTGCATCAAAAGCCTTCTTTTACGGCAACGAATATACCGATGGCGCGGGTATTAACGCTCGATATTTATTTACACCAAAGTTATATTAGGAGAGGGAGAGAGATGTCATATATGACTATTAAAGTGTTGGTATATTTGCCGTCGTTTTTCTTCTCCATACAAATATTGGTTAAACTCTTGCGATGGACTCAACTCTTATATGAATGACACTAAAGTCAGTCAGAGATAATAATATATTCACAGATGCGAACGGTTCCAGTGTTTGACACATCATAGATGTGCTAAAAGAGAGACTGGACTGACATTTACACATTTTCACTATTAAATTGAATTTGATGTCTGCCCTAAAGCCTGTGCCCGAAAAGGTTAGCCCTTTCTCTGTCTATCGTCAGTATTCATAAGTTTGAAAAATGTGATGTCCTCTCGAACTGAGATTTTCGACCGAAAGTCAAATCGATTTTTGTGTAGAAAAACACAAAAGAAGTCCAAAGAGAAGGCGAGAGTCAAAAGTCTATTCAAATAATGTGTCGTCAAAGTAGACCATTGACTCACTTCCTGAGTGGGAAAGGATTTTATATTTCACTCAAGAATTCACTTAAAATATTCTAATTTATTTTCACTCAAACTTTTTTCTATACTAACTCTTATCGAAAAGTATATTATTTTTAATCGAAATTCACATAAAATACTGAATACTATTCAAAGAGAAGAAAAGAACAAAAAATAATCACATTTTTATTCTAAAACTAAATTTAACCAAAGTTTCAACAATCACTTCGAGAGAGAGAGAGAGAGAGAGAGAGAGAGAGAGAGAGAGAGAGTAAAGTAACAAAAAATGAATGCCTATTATCGTCAGAAGAAATGAAATAAAATAGCGAATAATAAATTGGTTATCTGTGACTTACAGGGAATTATGTGATCGAAACGATTCTTATCGACATTATCTGCAATTAGAGACACTTCACAAGACTTGGGCTCATCTATTGTAAACTCCAGTCTCTATTTAAAGCACAGAATAAAAAGTATATTAGAATGTTTTGTCGAGTAATTATTAATGCGGTCATAAACTTGGAAAATAAGTTCTCGAATTGAAATTGAAATTGATGACTCACATCGAACTGCGTGTTGAGCAAATTGACATTGTCGATTTGTTCCTCGATGATCTGCTGGTAGTACGTCTCTGTAAAAAGTAAAAGCATCATGATTGACACTTTATAAACTGACAAATACCTTAAGCGTAAAAATTGTTTAAAAATTCAAAAAATAATTAAATTTATGCAAAAATGAAAAACATTTTCAGCGTTTAATTACTTTCACCACTTTTTCATTCAAATACTCGAAGGATATCAAGTTTTTCGATATAAATACAAAATGTTTATTATTTTACACGAATTCTTGAACTCAACAAAAATCTAATTTAAATTTCACTTCTTTTAGTAAATGAGAAAAAAGAACCAAAACTAAAGATACTATTTGTATGAATAAATTCTTTTTCAGAAATATTTCATTAATAATTGAAAGCGAGAAATGACGGAAGTTTACAATTTTGAAGCACAGCATAATTTACATAACATTTCGTTACCGATATATTTCTACAAATCATATCAGAGCTCACGTAACAGAACAAGAGTCCAACCAAAGGCCTGTACCGCACAGAATTCACAGACAATTCGTGCGTAAACTTAATCAGATAGGAGGCCATACATAACATACATAACCAGCAAATATTGCAAACTTTCATAACTCATAAAACTATTTAAAAGAGTCTCTAAATTATCTCAAAATACTTTCACTAAAAACTTATTATTCAATGCATTAAATTGAAAGCAATTAAAAAGTCAGTCAAAAAGTTTAATCATTAATATTAAACACAATTTAAACACTATTTATAACTCGAAAAATGTAACATAATTTGCAACACAAACAGTGATAATATTATTTCTGACAAATTAGTCACAAATAAGAGGCAAACAATTATCTATCAAACGGAATAATATTTACCGAAGTGGTCGACATCTACTTCAGTGTCGCCAAAGACAGCAAACTCTAAGAGCGCTCTATAGATGAAAATGTATTGTTTGAGTGTTTGTATGCATTGGTTTCGTTGGTATCTAAGATTAAGGACACACTCGTAGACATTCACTAATCCGGAGATTACTTCAGGCAAAAGACAATCGATAGCGATATAAGTGGCTGAACGGCCCAAACCCGCACAACAGTGCACTACAATCGGCCCTCTGTCCGGACAGTAGTGTTCGTTAACATGTTTTATGAAACGTAATATTCTCGAAGGCAACAGTTCAGAAATGGTGAAGTCCTTCCACATGGTGTAATGAAACTGAAGGACATCTCTACTATCTTTGTGGTCATTTGCGGTCAATTGGAAGCGACGTATTATGTAATCGGAATAAATGCGAACACTTTGAACCGACACTAAATACTTGTCACCGATTTGTTTGACGCTGTCGTCAGACCAATACTGAGCACATTTGTCTAATCCCTGTTCTTCACAACCGGTTAACATCACAATAATAGGCGATTCGTATTCATATATCATTCGCCAGAAGTTTTGGACAGTTGTCTCCAGCGGTCCCTCACAACAGATAAACAGTTTTTCATTGTATGCGACGAAATTGGCGTTAATATAGTCTGAGTTGGGCTCTCCTTCCGGTAGAGAAAGGCGAGCGCGGGTTTGGTCGAAACACTTCACAGAAGGGAATCGATTCTTCGCGCGATTATCTTCCACTTCGGCGGACAGAGTCGTTCTGTCATCAAAGGCTTTGGGCAATGAATTGAACTCAATGTCGAAGAGGCTGTTATTCTGAGCACTGCGTTCCCTATAAAGTTGTGCCAAATTAATCACATGAATGGGTAGAACTGAAATGCACTGATTTTGTAGATTCTGTACGCCATTAGCAGACACATGACTGGCGTTCAGTGGGTTGTGTGACGGCACCACTCCGTTCATAATTAGTCCATTTGAGTGGACATGTTTTGACTGTTGCATTGACTGCAGCTTCGAGTGAACAGTCCTATCATTAACACTACGTCTCCTATTATGGGACTCATTGTTTCGACGGATTAATAGCCAAAGTATTAAAATAATAATAAACAAAATAATTGCAATTCCGCTAATAAGGCATAAGAGTATGGTTGTGCTCGGATTACCAATCGATGATAATAGAGGCGACACCGCATTTGTTGAGGTCGGCATTGATAACAAAGGCGAAGAACTCGTCTGCATAGGACTCAAGTATGAGCTCTGTTTACGTAATATGACGCCATTGGGACCCAAGACGTGAATCTCAACAAATCCAGTGTAATTGGTTAACTCGGCTAACGGCCCGTCATCTATCAGTTCGCTAGCATTGGTCATAAGGCCCGGTTCCGCTCCATTCACTACTAGGCTTTCCTTTTCAGAGCCCACGCATTGGGAATACTTTCTGTCGCCAATAATTATCTCATTATTGAACTCATTTGAGGGAATTTCGTCCGCAATGTATGCTTGAGGTTCGAACACTTGATGATAATGGACTTTAGCATAACTCGTGAGGTTGAGCTCTGATGGCCTGACGCCCATTAAGTCCGACAGAGTGTAACCGAACGGCAGTTTAACGACGAAAACTCGATAACAAGATATTAGACCAAATCTCTCAGAAATTCGGGGAAAAACCATTTTTAACTGACCAATGGTTTGGGTGGACTCGAACTTAATGCCAGGTATATTATGCTGCAAATGTGGTGGTGTAGTGCACTGGGCGTCAGGCGTAACGTCGGTCCACGAGCCACAACCGCTATAATTGATTGCACACATCTGTACGGTATAGTTGGTGTTCGCTTTTAATGGGAGCTATAAATTAAAATTTCAAATAAAAACGTTTGTTAGAAGAGAGAAAAATATCGCTCAGAATAGAGAATTTGAACCGAAGCTAATGACACAGAAAAATAAAGCCATAAATTCCAATATTTTTCTCTTAATTTTATAAACATTTCAAACAATTTTTTATACCATTTTCTGACTCATATACAGGTCACGTAAAAAGTACCCGTTGTCGGAGATTTTGAATAACGCTAAAACTACTCAAGATATTTTGATTCTGTAAAAAGCATATGAAAGACCCATGTATC
>JAQGCS010002251.1:0-10718 GCA_034702105.1 Fuscozetes fuscipes
AAACTAATGCATACATAAAAAGAATTGACAACAAATGCTGTATTTTTAAGGTTTGACTGCAAACAAAGTAACTTTTATTCAATAGTTTTTTCTTCATTTCATAGATCATTAAATAGGTTTCAAAAAAGAGGAGAATTGAAATACATTACAATTGAATTTTGTGTTGTTTTTATTGTTTATATGATTTTTTCGTTTTTGTTTATCGTATTTACACATTCAAACTGTACATCAAATTAATATATTTAGTGAAATAACTATTTAGTGTTCATTATTTAGCAATTTATTCTCTTTTATTATGAAAATGCGTTCACAATATATTAATATTCATTTTTATCTATAATTTAATTTAAGGAATATATGCGAGGAATTTAATATTACCGAGAAGTTATTGCACTCTCACTCCGTATCGCCCGTTTCATATGTGTTTATAATATCTATAATATATTTAATATATAATATAAATATATAATAGATATGTTCAACCATTTTAATATAATAATCGACAATTTTTTTTCATTGTCTGTTCGTTTAGACTGACTGTTCACTGACTGCTCATTTGCTTTCTCCAAATATATTAATCTCACGCTTAAAGTGTATAATAATCAACAAAAAACTAGAATACAATAAGTGCTAAAAGCTGTACAATACATTATATAATAAAATTCTTCTTATTCTGTCCTCTTCATTATTATATTAGAATTTAAGATTCATTTGGAGAGAGAGAGAGAGAGAGAGAGAGAGAGAGAGAGAGAGAGAGAGAGAGAGAGAGAGAACAGCATATTATGCATTACCAGAAACAGAGAGAAAGACTACTATTTTATCCGTAATATTAGCTCACCTTCAGTGCTGTTTTACACCAATTGCTGTATTAGTTTTATTAGTCGTGTAATACCTGGTCTGTGCCGCACAATATCTATCCATACCCTGAGCTTTTGGTCTTGCTTTTCCTCGTCTCATTTAATGGTGTTTGCCTAAGTTTATTATTACTATAATAGAATATTTGTGCCCATTATTATACAGTTAAGCCTCTATTACTATCGATGTTAAGACACTATCTGTCTGTCTGTGAGTCTGTCCCTGTTTTTCACTCTTATTATACTTTTATTACACTTTTATTATTTAAGACTAAATTTGCAGCAATTCTTTCGTTCATTCGTTCGGTTTAATAGTTGAAGAAAACAAATTAAATTTTGAATGAATAATAAATTCCAAATTTGATTAAAATAGACTTAATTGAAATTTGAGTGAAGAAAATAAAAAGAAAACTTTGAATGATCAATTATCAAATGATCAATTAAATTTGATATATGAAAGACCAATTTAAATGCAGAGTTGGCCAGAATTGACTAAGATTTTATTGGTGTCATATTTCATTGTTGACATGGTAATTTATTTTTAGCTTAATATTCAGAGCAATTTTTATAATTAATTAAATTAAGATGACCTATCTCAAATTCAAGCAATTATTTTTGGTAAATCAGGAAAAATCGTGGAATAAATGAGCCCTTTATGGCCGACTCTGAGTGCAAACAATTAACTTATTTGTGTGCAAACCCTCTGATGAAGTGGAAGTGCTTTTACTACAAAAATTAATTAAGCGAATGGTCTTTCATTTTTCAATTACTTTCCATAGCAATAGCGGAGTACATATCGACCGGTGCTCTCAGGTTTGCGAGAGGTGTATATGGATTACAAAAGTTATGAAAATTATATGCGACGGCTGTCCAACAATTTTGATTAAAATCACGAAAATCCTGGTTTGAATTACCAAGATTTCAGCTAATTATTAAAAACTTAACTCAAATATCAATTATTAGACAATCGCTTAAAGTATTCGCTTAGAAAAGGAAAACCCCATTAAAAGAAATTCACCTTTTCTTTTGATTAATTATTGTTAAGAAAAATGGTTTAAAACAGATTTGAGTGTATTTTGTGTTAGTATTAGAGTTATAAAACTTTTAATAAATGAATTGAAAATGTTTTCTCTCTGTCTCACTCTTTTGATCTTACTTGTTTGTTAACAGGGCAAACTAATACAGCAATTTTTGATTAAAAACTAAGCCGTTTAAATGCATGAGTCTTTCAAATAACTGTCATTAAAAGCGCATAGAGCCTTTTTCTCGATTTATTTCCTAGTAATTAATTTTTTTGATAGTCTCTTTCTCTCTGTGCCTCTTATTCTGTTCGCTTCGACCTTTGATTTATTAAATGTATTTAAAATTCTTTTCGTTAAATATATGTTTTTTAATCAAATTTCTTATGAGTTGTTATTTTCATGAGTTTTACAACACTTAGCGTTTTGTGTGAGAAATGAGAGAAGAAATTCTCATTTAATTATAATAATAGTAATTATTATACAACTGTTTTCTTTGTTCAGAGCCTTCGTTATTATTTTGCTTTTTTAACATATAATTCATAGAATAATTTTGTCGGCAATTTGTGAATATCCCTACCGATTGGTCTCGAAGGGTGAATCACCGCTGGCATAACCACTTGAGCCGTCGCACACCTCCACCAGTTCCTGTGTTTGGCGCTTAATGTGATCCAAACTCGTCATTTGGTTGAGATTCGCGAAAACCATTCTCTCCTCGTAGTCGTATTCGCACAGAATCTTATTGTCGTACAAATAGAAGCGGTCGCCGACACAGAACCTCTACATATAACAAATAAACCAGGCACAAAACATTAATTATTATGCTACTAATTATATTCTTTTACGTCAATCAACTAATCAAAAATCAATTCTTAATTAATTGAATATTAATTTGTGACCAAAAATAAATACTCGGAATAAATTGAAAAATATTTAATATGATTATTACATGAGAACAGGCCTCGCATTTGAAGCATTCGAGATGATAGACGTTTCCTATAAATAGCAGATATGAGCAAAAATATTATATTAATATTGAATTCTTCAAAATTAAATTTTTATTGGATTTCTTTCATAAAAAAATATATATTATTTGACTCAGAGATGAGAAACGGTTCGCAATTCTCGCAGCTCAGGTTATGAGGCTTTAGGACCTGGATAACATTTAATCAAAGGCTCTGCTCGGCTTTGATTCTTTAGGGATGTATTTAATGTTTGATTGAATTTGATTTCTTATTTTTGATCATTATTTTGGTCTAAATGTTAGAAGCATTCATTCAATTCACTCATTTCACTCAATATTCAATTTCCTAAATCAGAGACTTTTTATTATTATTTTGGACTTAAATTAAAGGTTCGCTAAACGTTTGATTGAATTTTATTGCCGACGAAAATAGAGTTTAATCTGAATTGAATTAAAATGAAACTGAATTTTAGTTTTGCAGTTCTCTTCTCTTCTTTTGATTCAATCATTTGGATTGAAATTCTGTTTTTTAATTAAAATATCAGAATTTGAGCGATTATTTCCGTTCGCATCTCTGTATTGGCCAACAAAAGCAAAGTTAATTAAATTTCTTTCTTCTCTTAATAAATACTTTTAATGATTTTCATTCGAAATAAAAAGATTTCTTAATCAAAAATTTTCGATTAATACTACTGTTTGTAAATAAGAGTCGAAATAGAAAATAGAAAAACAGCAAAATTGTATTCGCGAACAAAAAAGCGAAAGTGAATTAACTTCTCATTGATAATACAAATTGAAAGTATTCCTTACCTCTGGCTCTCATAACCATTTCAAAGGCTGGGATTTGTTTATTACAGGCAGAGCAGAGGCCGGTCGCGCCGAACATCCTATTCAAATGAGAAAATATAATTATTTCTTACTTTCTTATAATAAGTCCCGAAAATATCTATTTCTTCGCTCATTACTATTCAAATGGATTTTCTATCAAAAAATAGGGGAACAGAAAGAAAGACGAAAAGAGAGAAAACAAATTATTTCTGAAACGATTCCTTTTCACAAAACAATTATAATGTGTTTTTGTGCACAAAATTCAGACACAAATTGATTAGTTCGCAGTTTTCTTCACTTTTATCTCATTTGCCTTAAGATTCTCTTTTATTATATAATTTATATGAAAATCAAACGAATAAGAACTCAGATAAAGGTTTTGTTGATTAATTTGAGTCATATTTTTCTTGTTTAATAAGATTTGGGCGAAATTATTCAAAGTCTTCACATGTGATATGAAATTACCCTTTTCTACACAAAAACACATTTTAACTCTAAATTCAAATTATCTTTTTTTTATTCGCTTCAAATTCAAAGTTAATTTAATATATATTTTAGAGAAAAAATTAGTCATTTTAAAGGCATTTATCATTGAATTTGAGGGGAAATAAAAAATCAAATGAGAAATATGTGAAAGTTTGAGAGTTTTTCAGACCTGAGGTAATCGCGTTTACATAAAATGAGATCTGCTTTAGTGAAAAGTGTGGAACCGACTTCGCCGAGTCTACAGTCACAACAAACACATTTTAGACAATCTTCGTGCCAGAGATGGTCCAGAGCTTTGAGAAGATATCTTTCTTTAATAACTTTGTGACATCCATAGCATTCCGGAGCATTGGTTGAACTCGATTTGGCTGACGATAAACTTTGGAGTTGTGATACATGATTTGAAGTCAAAATGTCATTACTTGTCATATTGGCTGTGCTGCCTGAGCTGGTGGTGGTTGTCGTGCAGCCACTGCTATTGGCACCGACATTATTACCACTGATATTTTGCTTTGAATTATTCAGCGTTTTATTTAGTGCTGACATTTTGCTTCGCGATCGCATAATAACTTTGCAACGATTGACAAATAAGGCCAAACACACCACCACTTTATACCCAGTTATACCACTTTACTTAACTTTATGTACATGCAATACAATTGAATCAATGATAGCACCGGTCAATGCAGTTGTGCCGACCCTTCAGTCAGCATCGAGTTTGTCACACATTATGAATAAAGTTTGTTAGAGTATTGTCTTTTTATAGGATTGGAGAGCAATGAATTGCAGGGCACAGCATATTATGTCACACAAATAGCCGTCTGATTGGATTCGAAATCGACTACTATTGCACTGAAACGTAAGGTTTGACAGAATATCGAGAACTGTTTGCGTCCTTTCGTTAGCACTGGTGGCAAACAACTGACTCTCTTTCGTGCATCGGATGTGAAGTGCAGTGCAGTGCTCTCACAATCGCAATACTGTATAAAATTGTGAGTTTTGCGTTCAATAAGCACCAGAGCAGAGCGGCGGCACTGTTCGGCACTGTTCACCACCAGCTCAGTTGTGTTGGAACAGTTAGCACGTGCGTATTGTGTGCGCCCAACAAACCACTCTCCCTATGACTTCATCTCTTATATTAAACTAATGAAATATTTTCCTCCAAACGGCTATTCATATCATATAAAGAAAATGCTTAAAAAATAAGAAAAATAATGAAAGAAATTATCACTTATTAAAGAGAAAACTTTTTTCTCCCTCTCATTATTGCAGAAACAAAAACTAAATAGATATCAAGTTTTGGATGAATTATTAGACACTTTTCTATTCTTCACACAGAATGAGAAGAATAGAGAAACACATTTATCTAAGAATAAACTTTCCATTCATTAAACGATGATTTTTATTAAAATTGTTGCCAAAAGTTTATTATTTCAGAGATTTATGAAAAGATGATTTGTTTAACATTCAGTTAATGAGAAGAAAATTTCTTTCTTCTTATTTATAATTAAAATTTTGTGTAAATCAAAATAGTGTTGCGTTCAATGATTTGGGAGTCTATTCCTCTGCGAAGGGAAGAGAAGTTATTTAAAAGTAGTGTTTAATAGAAACGATTTGACAGTAATGTACAAAATAATGTTCAAATACAATAAATGGAAACATACTATCAAAACACAGCTTAATGTGAGAGTGAGAGCGCACTCCTCCTATGAATCAAGTGATGTGGGGTTTTGATTGATCTGTGGCTCAACTAAAACACCATTTATTGCTGCCATAGTCAGGATGGGTCCCAATCAGTCCCAATCACAGCACTTTCTTTTGAAACCTTCTTCGTTGGCATTCAATCAATAAATTATTGTTTCTATGTTTCGGAACTTTTCACATAATTAGTTTTGCTTGATCAATCTCCAATTTTGATTGGATTTCAGATTACTATCTCACATATAAAAGAAACTTCTAATGTGTACACCTGTCTCACTAATGCAAGAGTTGGGTTTACTCTAATATATTGTTAGCCATGAAAATCCTGAACATCATGGGTTGAGTCAAATATGAGTTAATATGAGTTTATGAGAAGCGCTTCAATAGAGAATTGAAAGCTATTAATACGAGACTGAAATTAATGTCTGGAGGCTATGGTCACAACCAACGAATATATGGTATAAATGTTAGCCAATTCAGTTGTCACGCTCCCAATGATCGAACGGCTTCACCTCACAAGACCTCCACTTAATTCTTAGGGCCCGAAGCCATAAAAGACTCATAAGTCTCTCTCTCTCTCTCTCTCTCTCTCTCTCTCTCTCTCTCTCTCTCTCTCTCTCTCTCTCATTTTTCTTCCTTTTTTAACAAAAAAAGAAAAACAACTTAAACTGAACTGAGTTTTAATGAATTATTATTATAGTAATTGAATTTATTGTTTATTTCTTATGTTTTTTCAGATATATTGAGTAAAATATATTTAATTTGAAAATAAATAAAATTTCAAATACATTAAAGTTAATTAAGAAATAAGAAATATTTGAATTGAATAACAAAAATCAGTTTATTTGTTGCTTCAGATTTGATAATTGTTTTTATTATACATTTTGTTTGAATATAAAATTGAAAATTTAATTAAACTTATTTTAGTTTTGACGACACTAATGTCTAATCGCTTCTAATTTGCAAATTTCGGGGCGGCTTCTGAAAGACGGGTAGTTTTAAAAGTTATCAATTTTTCAATAAACTTGAATTTTAACACAACTCTAATTGAATAATGTAATCTTGCAAATTCTTTGAAAACTTTGAAAAGTTTTTATTAGTTTAAAGAATAGAAATTTTCACTCTTGTTTGCTTTTCTTAAAAAGTGAGCATGGATTATTTTTACTAATCTGACTGTACTGATTGTAATTGTTGTGAATTGAGACGATTTGATTTAAATTGAATTGTTTTTGGACCAAAACAACTCAATGAGCGAATGAGCAAATGATCCACTTTTTCGAATCCTTGGTTATACTGTTATTATTCAAAACTGAAATTTCCTGGAATTTTGACAAAACATTCATTAAACTTAAGATTTATCGATGAATTCAGATTAGAAACAAAAAACAAAGTTTTAAAATATTAGTGAATTGTTTTATTCTTTGAAATGTGACTTAAGAGTCAAGTCTTGAATCAGCAATAAATCTGATGTAAACCCAAATTCTTCAAAACTTAGAGATTCAACAAATGATAAAAACTTCTCCGAAGGAAAAGACACAAAACATTTGCGCGGAATCTCACATTTGACTGCTATGATCGTCAAATAAATCAAAATTAATTCATAAAATTATTAATAAAATTTGATTTTTGCATAAATTGAATGAAGCAAATGAGTAAATTATTACATTAATTATATATTCAGAGCTGTCATCTCATAAGACTTATTATATGCGCAAAAAGTCAACAAAAACTTGTATTACAGCAAAAATCAATTAAATAGTTTACAAAACTATTCATTTAAAATATCGACAATTTCGTAAATTTTTGGTTAAAATTCAGTAAATAATTGAGTATTTATTCATTGAACTAGCGTGTTTTATAAGTGCTTTCGTAACTCAAACTCATTATTTGATAATAGATTCCATGTTTTCGATGAAAAATAAACAAGTTTCATTGAATAGACTGGAAAATTTCAAAAGAATTTGTTATCAAACATTTTCCATAACATAATTATGCCAATTAATGTGCTCGATATCAATCAGTATTCGGTCAAAAGCTTTGTTTTAATAAAGCAGTGTTTTATCGGCAAAAACATAATTAGAATATAATATTTGAAATATTAGCTGAAAGTCATAATAAAAGACATTACTGTCTAATGTCTATAAACGACATACAGATTGAATCGAGAATAGAGAGAAAGAGATATAATAGCTTTTTGGCTCATTTATCGGCTCATCATTTATATAGTTTATTAAATTATTGCATTTATCGAACTGTTTCTATATTTACTTTTCAATAATTTAGTCTCAGATGACATTTAGATAACTATTTTGTCGATTATTTAGCGATAGAGTCAGTAATCTGTTGGCTCTCATTAGCCGACGATAGTATATATCTATTACACCATTTAATCATTAGTTGCCTTAATTTCAAAGATAATAAACTCAAACATCGGTAGAGATAAAGGCAAAAAAAATCGACTGAGTAAAGAACAAAATTGAAATGAGAAATAACTTAATGATTTTTGTGCTGTTTTCTCATGTGAAAAGTCACTCAAATTCATTAATACCGACTCCAATGTAACTCAAATGTAGTGCCAAACCTTTTCAACAGAAAAGCAATTTTTCAACAAATTTTCTAATTTTATTACTTTTCAAACAAACCAATGATAAGAACTTAATGTTGAAAAATAAGTTTGATTTCCGAAAGACTTCCCGTTTGGCCGTTGAATGTGATGTTTGGGATATAAGAGAAGATGACTTTGATTTTAAGGGTAGAAGCGATTGTCACCGAAGACTGAGTACACACTTTAGGGCTGAAAAAAGGTTTTTGTTTATTAATGTTTAGTGCATTAACTGATAATGCATTGCATTTTGTAATAAGTGTTGAAAGTTTTGAAGCGAACCGTTAATGGAATCTCTGGTAATAGGGTTTAGTATTGGCTGACAAAACAAAAATCATCACTACTTTCACTACTTTTCATATAAGGCTTTCCTTTTAAACTCTTGTGCTGTGCTTTTCCTGTTCTGACATTTAATGGCCAAAAATGTAAATTGCATTTTGACTTCTTTTCCAAATAGCAATCCATGTGTTTGTTGTTGTCATTGAAAGTGCATTCTGTGGCTGTCTATGCAATGCTTATTGAGAGGTACTCTTCCTCTTCATTATTGGTTTGACTTAATATTTGTGTAGACGTTATATGTTATGATATCTCGTTATTAGAAACCATTAGAGAAATGGACCAAAAGTGGATCCAATAAATGACCGGAACGGCGAGCAGTTGTACTCATCGCGAGCTTATCTCTTATTCTCTGCCAAAGAGATGGACGGAATTCGGCCTCAAACGGAAATAACAAAAGGGATGACTGCTTGCACTGCTCTGTGCCTGTGGTTAACCAGAATTGAGTTCAGCTCTTACTCAACATCTTCTCAGAGATTGTCTAACAGTGGCGTCAATTCTCTTATCGTATTTCACGACTTCCAACAAATTTATTAAATTTTAAAAACTTATAACTCATTACTCGCTTTAACTTCAGATAAATAAGTAATTCTTGTAATTAAGACTAAAAACTTTAAGTAATTAACTCTTGGTTTGAAATAATTCCGACTCATTTGTTACAAATGTATATTCAAAGCATAGATTTTGTAAATTGTGGTAATTTTCCGTCAAAGTTATCGAAACACTATAATTCTATTCCTTATCTTAATGTCAAAACATTTCTGAAGTATTTCTAACACAAAAAAAATTGTAAACTTTTTTCTCTCCGATAGTAATGTTTGGAAATACGCCACTGAGTTAAGAGCATAAACGAGTCAAGAGATAGGGCTCTAAATGAGAAGAACAGTCTATAAGTGTGTGCATAGAAGGGCTCGAATCAAACCGCGATAACACCTTTAATGGTCGACCATTTCCTGACTGAAGTTGCCGTTCATTGTAGGCCTTCAGTCAGTTTCTCTCCACAAAGACTTAATGCTATTTAATGGCCAGACATGAGATGACAAACACTTTCATTGCATATGAAATGCATTAAAAGATCGTCAAAATCGCTGACTTTAAAGCATTTCCAAAACCCAATTCTGGTTAAATATTTCGAGTCATTCCCTGTCTGTAACCGATAGAGAACTCATAATTTTGAATGATTTCTGTAATATTTGTAATAATATTAATTCATATATTGAATGCAATTTTTATGCTTTGTTTGCAAATCTGTTGTTTTGTTGAAATTGTCACTAAAATAATGACGAACTGTTCAGCAAAAATCTGTTTCAACGAAAAGCTAATTAATTCGAATGCAATGAATCAGATGTTTGCCGTTAAAGAATTTTTCGAAGAATTGCCGAAAAATGACTCTCAAAAGCATTTGATTTAATTTGCAAAATATGTGTCGGAATGAAAGGTTGGTTTGCAAACACGGGTTATGTTAGACATGAGTTTGTCTGAAAATTTGTTGTCATTGAACTTTTCTGCTGAATAATAAGCTATTATTACGAATACAATGAAATCTATTTTATGTATGAAAGACAGCCATAAAATGTGCGCTAATTATACACTCGGTTTGAAACTTAATTAAAATCTAAATCTTTAGGTTTTTCTTCTTTGAGTAAATTTTGGTATTATTTCGAGTATTTTATTGTGCTTTTGATCGGATCACAAACTGCATGGAATCAACCCATTGGTGAGGAGAGGAAGCGTTTCCTCTGCAAACTTTTTAAACCGAAATTCCTGTTAATATTAGAGCTGAGAATAACGTCACTTACAATACCATAAGAAAACGGCTGTTATTCTAATGCATCGCTTCCTTAAGAGTAGAAACTAATGCATACATAAAAAGAATTGACAACAAATGCTGTATTTTTAAGGTTTGACTGCAAACAAAGTAACTTTTA